>WYDE02184688.1:0-10818 GCA_009867175.2 Adela reaumurella | reverse complement strand
TATCACTCACGCTGAATCCCGACAATCGGGGTAAGCAGAGCAATCGGTGTTGTGCTGCAAGAAATCCAGTAAATTACCGCACAACACCGACCACCACATTTTGCAAGTTATTCGGACAAGATATCAATCAGCATGTAAGGCACGAAGACCCACCTACTGCATGAATGGGAAGTACCGTGCCAAGGTGAAAGGTGGCGAGCCTGTCGCCCTTTAGCACGGCATCTTGTCCTTATCCCCTTAATAGCCTTTTACGACATGTGTTATTGATCTACCTGTATTATGTCACCTCTCTTGAATTCCAGTCCTATTTCCTTGCACGGCAGCAGTGTGTCTCCCACTGGGTTGTAGTCGAACAATGCCCGCATGTAACACTGCAAAAAATAAAAACTCATTATATTTTATTACACATGTACATGCGGCCAAATAATATTTGAATGAATGAATGAATGAATGAATGAATGAATACTTTATTTCACACAATAAAATTACAGATAGAAAACAGGATAAAAGAAGAAAAGGAAGTGCAAAGGCGGACTTAACCCTAAAGAGTGTTTTTGCCAGTCAACAATATTTCAACAACTTAAAAATTTAATGTTTATTTTTATTTTTTATTTTGAATTAACCTATGGGGGTGATTCTGTATCTGATACTGAAAACATTTTCGTAAATAGTTTTTTTGACATTTTTTTTTAATTTGCTATACATTTTGAGAGTACATAGGTACTTAAAAATAGTATGAAGAAAAAAAATTTTTTTTTGCATAGTCGCAAAACTTGTAGAACAAAAGTTGTTCAGTTTCATGCACAAAATTACCCCCTATTATTAAATTTCGGGTAGTAGTACCTATTTACTTAACCACCGTGTACGCGAGAGTGGTACAACAGGTAGGAATGATAAGAAGGAACAACAACCACACCCAGGATGAGACTACAAGACCCGTCATATTACATACATACATACATAGCTTCACGCCCAGTGGGGTAGGCAGAGAAAACGATCTCCACATGCCACGATCCTAACACACCTATATCGATTCTTGCAATCATATCCCTTCCCTACTATTATAAAATACAATGTCTGGCGTCTTCAGTAGTCAGTCTGTCCGTTTATAACTCGAGAATCCCTGGACCGATTTTGATGCGGTTTATGTCTACGTGAAGCTTAATTCTTCCCATCACATATAGACTAGTTATTATCACGATAATTAGTATGGGGGGCGAGCAGAGAGCTGAAATATGAGAGAGGTCTTTAACGCGGGCGGATTCGCGGGCACAGTTAGTACAGATATACAGATCTGCCTAAATAGGTAGCCAGTACGTACGACTTATTTCCTGTGTAATATTCAAATAAATATACACAGAGATCAAGTGAAATTAAATTACGAAGATCACAGGTTAACGACTGCAACCAAATGGATGTGTTTTG
Organism: Adela reaumurella; assembly: GCA_009867175.2. Lineage (NCBI taxonomy): Eukaryota > Metazoa > Arthropoda > Insecta > Lepidoptera > Adelidae > Adela > Adela reaumurella. The sequence continues at coordinate 9,393 of WYDE02184688.1, read as the reverse complement.
GAACGAAAACGTTCCTTAATACCTGCCATTAATAACTTAATTCTTGGCTCTTATTGACAGCAACTAGTTTCTATCGAGATTATTCTATTTCGTTTCGTGTTGGAACATAGGCGAGATCATATTTTATATTCAAATTAAACGAGTTTCAATTAATATGTTCTCCGCGGTACGGCGAAATGACGTTTTAATGATATTCAGAAAGGGTGATAAATTGATTCGTCTAAATTGAGTTTAGGTTATTATTTAAGGTCAAGGAACTGTAATTTTTTTTGTAAATGTGCTGATATCGTCTAGTGGATCACGTTTTTTTTTATCGCAATTAGTCAATTAGGTAGGTTGCACTTCTGATTTCTTCTTAATTTGTATCGTTTGGATGTGGCCATATTAAATATACATAGGTAGATAACCCCGGCTTCAAGCACAGCCATCCAAATACCCAAAATATTTTTAAATTATCTGGTGAATAAAATATATGGTGGTAAAAAAAATAGCCCCAAATGTGCGAATTTTCTTGTTTAACATGTAGGTATCGAATAGATAAGGGGGCGTCCATTAAAATTACGTGAGACATTTGTTGGCGAATTTTAGACACCCGGTGAGATATGGAGAGATATGGCGAAACCTTCCCCCTTTTTCACGTGAGATTTTGAAAATACTTTATTTTTATGGAAGCTGACACGGGAGGCTACATCACCTAATGCACCAGTTTTTTGTACCAGAGATGTCAGCCTAAACACCTTTGTGAATTAGGTAGGTGCCATGTCAGCACTTCCCTCAATTAGGGCCGGCAACACTGAACTGGACGGAAAACACGAACAATTTTTCATAGATCACTTCGACCGACCTTCATTTAGTGCGGTGGTACCAACTCGGGCGAGTTTAACCCTACCAGAATGTAATGAGAGGGCAGAAACCTACAGTTTAACATGGATTCCGAACCACGACCAGTATCAACGGACAAGCGTTCACCCATCCAATACGTGACCGCGCTCGGCAGTGCTTAACTTCGGTAAACGAATGCCGAATATGGCAACCACTGAGCCACCGACGCTGCTAAACGTCTTAGGAAAAGAAACAATTCTGTCAAATTAAATCAGTAATTTTTAATGAAAAATATTTGCAGTAATATAATTACGAGTATATCAATCAGAAAATTGTACCTACTGTGTATAAAGGAATGATATATTTGGTCATATTTCGTGGGGCAACAACTTTAACAAAGTAGATGTACGCCAGTCTTGTTGTAACAGGCTTCGCGATACTAGGGATGGACGTTAAAAAAATCTGCGAAGTTTATTGCCAGTTCTTCTAGGGACTTGAAAATTGGCTTATTGCGAGCTATTAGCGCATAGGATGAACCTACAAATTTTCAGCCCGATCGGTCCAATTGATTAAAGAACGAAAGACAAAGCCATCGGTCCATGTGTGTATTTGAACACATAACCGTCAGGTAGCCTGCCCGCGAGCTGGCTAAAACCGCTTTTTAAACAGGAAATGTTAAAACTATCAAGATTTTGATTCAAAAAGCATTTAACCAAACCGACCTCGAAAAAATATTTCACCTTACTTTCTCGTCGGCAGCGCACGTCGTTCCCCGACTGTGTCGGCACGCCCACCGTCAAATTTATAGCTGTTGTGTCCGCCCCCCTCGACCCCACAGCACCTCTGATAGTCCTACCGACAAGGGCGTACCCAGATAGGGGAAGGGGGGGTCGACTTTCGACTGAAGGGTTAATTTCCCTTACACACGCGGATATAAAAAAAATAATCGCTGATAATACTTAACGCTGCTAGAAGCATTTAGAATCCGCAATTATCGAGAAAGCAGGCTGAGCTGTTTTTTTTTTAATTTCCAAAAGATTTAGAACAAAAGTTGCCCATTTAGCCTAAGTCGAGGGCTAAGTACACAAAACCCCCCTAAAAGGATCGAAGTTGATTAAAATACACCCAGAACATGCGATTTTTTTTTAATTATTAGGAAAAAAATATTGTGCCCTCAAGTTTCTACGATGGGAATTTGGAAAAAAACTTACAGATCCAGCTCTGACATCTGTATCCACAGTTGTAAAAAATACCCAAACGCATCTTTCAACGAGATTATGTAATACTTGCTCCATGACACCATTATCCAGTAAGTTCACTAGAAGATGAAGAATAAATAGTTCTAGTGCTAAGCCGGAACAGAATTTACAAAAAGGCAATCGTTTTTTTTTATAAAAAATAAAACTCTTTTAATCGATTCTGAACTTTATTGCTTCGCTTCAAAAAGTAATAATAATTTCGGTTTAGGGGTCGCCTTAAATAGAAACACTAACTAAAGGGTCTTGAGTGAGGATGTGGCGGTACCTCTATCAGAAGACCCCGGCACCGCGGGAACCGTGTCTAAAATTTTAATAACGAAATAATTACACACTTCACGATACCCCCGAGCAAGCTTTTTCCGCGTGGGAACTTCACTAATGCAACTCGAGAGAGTACACCTTATGTACAGAATGAAGAAGTGTTTGGGACAGTAACTCCATAACATTCTGGATTAATGAATGCGAAAGTCAATAAACATGTGTATGGCAACTGTGTAATGTGTATTTAGCGGAGCGCTTATGAGATGAGAATTAGCTAAAAGTAAGAGCATTTTTCTAATGTAACCATATTGCACATCTTCGCAATGCAATAATTACCTAACAGAATAAATACTTAAGGCTGAACACTCTATGCATGATGTGACATCACACTGCGCACGCAGCCTCCGCGGTGAGATGGAGATAGCGCGCGGTGTTTACTGTTTCCAGAGGGGCGTGGATGGCACGTACGACAATCTAATGGTGGCGCGAATTTACGCAAAAGTTATATTTATTACTAGGAAAAATTGTATCTATATGAATTTTTCTGAGCCCACGTCCTCTTCTCATTCTTTTCTTTGTATTTGAAGAAAAAATATAAAAAATATACATTATCCTTTCTATTTTTACAATAAAGATTGCCACAAAAAGGAAGGATGATTAGATATATTTCTATAGAGGGATGTAATAAAATGTATTGTTTCAACAGTGAGGTTTACTAAAGATTATCCTGTAGATTGAAAACCTAGAACATTCCATATACTTTATTTAACTTTTCATAGGTTTTCATCAATCCTACGGTACAGATGATACAGGTGATAGACCATTAACGACAATAACTCTCTTCTGAACCGCGAACACATATTTTGGTTAAAAGTACGATGTAAAACTATGTAAATTAAAATACGACACACCACACGTGTTACTTATGCTAAAATATTTTGGGTTTGCGTCACATAAGCACTTCTAACTCTAAACATTTGTTGAACTGAGTGTACAGAGATGTCGTCTCTAGAGTAACGGCACGACACAGATTACAAAATAACTGACTGAATACCACAAAGACTACGCAAAGATCTAAATACGAATAGTGTGAACAAAGAAACTGTAGCAGCTTGTGTAAGCCGAGACGAAGGCAGGAAGGCTGCGGTGTCGCGGTGTCGCGGTCGCCTCTTGCACCACTAGCATTCAGTTCATAGGCTGTCATTTGACTTGAGTGGGGTCTCAAAACGTTATGATCTCTACATATGTTTGATCGAGATAATCGAACACCCTCTACAGTAATTATGTGACTCTGTTTAACGTCAACGTTATGAAGATATAGCCGGTAAAATCGCTTACATACATATCTATTATCACGCCTGTTTCCCAGTGGTGTAGGCAGAGACAACGGATCTCCACGTGCTACGATATCGACACACGTCTGCCGCTTCTTGCACTCCCATAATATTCTTCATACATGCTCGTCGGTTACGGGTACTGCGCACTTGCACCTTTTTGAGAACCTGCTCGATCTGTTTTAGGTACATGCGTCTAGGGCGAACCCTCCCCACTTCCTTTATTATGCTTAACTTTACTTTCGTATCATTTCAAATGGAAGGATTTTCACACGAAAATAGTATAGTCTAAAGTAGAGGGTATACCTAAGATTAAGATTTTTCCCACAATGAACCCTGCAGTTATTGTAAATGTATTCGTAATGGCAGCCCCACGCGCAGGAATGCACAGCACGCCCGCTCGCTCTCCCGGTCGGCCTCGTTCTGATACAATTTGTCAGATTAGTCTCGCTCTGCGGGTAGTTTCGTGTTTGTTTTGTGTCGCACCTGGACACCGACCTCCAGAACTTTGACTCGAGTTCAGCGAACGTCTTTACCCTGCACCACACTGGTACATATTTATTAAATCACAGCGCTTTTATTTCGCTTGGCATCTAGACGCACTTACTTGCTTAGAGTCCATTATTTATAGTAGATATTGTTATGATGAGATACATCATAACAAATCTATTTCTGGAACGGTTTCGTCTAATAACATCTGTAGTATGCTTCTCACTTTTGCTACTAAATGATGATATGATAATGATGATGTAGAGATGATTTTCACTTTCAGCCACTTAAATATTTAACATAGGTATATTATTACTGTACATATTCTTTATTGCTTACTGTTAGAGATGTAGTAAATCTTGGAAGTAGGTACGTACTCTGTGATGCTGCCGGTACTGGCACAATCCCACGGCACGGTCTATTGTCTGCACGCGATCTCACATCACCTATTCACACCTAGAGCACTGTCACCTCATTATTGATGTAAGTCTCTGAGAACGTTCCAAAGCATTTACGAAACGAATTGGAGTACGATTGTGTGGGTTGAAAAAAATGGGCCTCTACTTGTAAATGTGGAGCGCCTGCCTTAATAATGTCTTAAAAAGAACCAGTTCTACAATTTACTTAAATCAATTTACATATACATTTATAGAGAAATATCTTCAGAGTTTCGTTTTGTTTTTTTTCCTCATCTATAATGGAACTAGAAAACAGGACCACTTTTTTGCAGATATTTCCATCGAACTACTCTTACTACAGGAGCTTAACAAAAATAAATGTTAGGTATATGAGCATGGTCAAGTAAAAGCTGTCGGAGTTGTGCAAGTATTATCTATGCATTGAATCAGATTGATGGATGATCATGCTCGAAAGCATGTAGGACTCAAGAGAAAGTGATGGCTTCATCCACCGCATTGCTCCTTTCATCGCGTGATGACACAGACATTCATTGTCTGACGGTCATATACCCATATGACAGTCATATGTCGCGCGCGTTCGACCTCGCCGATCATGGGCTGATTGCTGGAAAAATGGCGCACTATGGAATCCGAGGCCCTCCCATTTTCTTAATTCCGATTTCCTCAAAGACAAGGCCCAGGTGTGGTAGCCGACGCGACGGTGTAAACGTCAGGTCGAGCGAGGAATTTGTCGATATAGGCGTAACCCAGGGCTCGTGCTTGTCACAACCTCAGCTTCATGCTTCTCCTAAACGAACTGCCGGCGATCGTGATGAACGGAGAGGTTTACATGTTCGCGGAAGATATCGTTGCACTGGTGACGGCCGCCACGTGTGAAGAGCTGCAACAGAAAATTAACAGGGTGGCAAATCAATTGGCTAACTGGTTCCAAATAAATGGACTAGTGTAAATCTGACAAAAACGCAGATTTAATTTGGGACGAACATAGGCTGTGTGACAAGCTGGGCCGAGCGTGTTACGCTTTTGGGTAGGTTGGCTATTAGGCTACCTGCAAGTGTCGTGAAGCAGTGTTACTTCGGTACGGTGCACTACACGCTCATCACGTACGGGCTCGAGCTGTGTCGAACGCACCGCCGCGGCGCCGACTGGCAGCGCTTCTTCATCATGCAGAAACGAGCTGTGCGGACAATCGCGTCCGTGTCGAGGTGCGTGCGCCTCTGCGAGGGGGTACTTCCGCTCATTTAAAATACTATACATTCTCGAGATCTCGATATTTGTAAGATAGAACATAAATAAATTTCAAAGAAACTGTGACACGAGCAAGTACTTCACAGGAATGCGTTTAGTTTGAAATAGGTCTCTCACGGTCTTACGAAATCGGAGAGGTCGGCGTATGTGTTTGGACCGCGCACATATAATGCACTACCATTAGAAATAAAAGAGGCTAAAAGTATTAACGCGTTTAAGCACTCGCTTAAAAAATTGATTGTAGAAAAAGCGTTTTATAATGTCAATTAAGTGTTAAACGTGTAACAGGTTGTTATACATACATTATTGCATTAACTTGTAATGTTTGTTGACATATAATTATGAAAATGAATTATTAATAAATATGTATTTTTGTCTATATGTTTTAGCCATATCGTAGTAATTGAAACTATCGTGAAATTTCCATCATCCATGAAATGGAATGCGCTAGGTTCGGTTATACTTTATTTTTACGGTTATTTTAGGTTAGGTTACATTAGGTTATGGAAATGATGATAATTTCGTAATTATGGTTAACTCGGCGATATGGCAGGATATTGGCAATTTTCAAGAAAAATTATTCAATGAAATTGACTATTTCATGAAATAATTATTCCTACGATACGTAATGTCGTGGTCAGATCGTAGGAATTGACTATTTCATGAAATAGTCACTCGAAACAATTTTCATTTTCACATCCTAACCTAAACCTGAACTAACCTTACGTAAGCTAACCTAACCTTACGTATGTATAAAACAGGAAAATTCTTAAAACTTCGAAAAATTATTCAGCCCAGCCAGGAATTGAACCTGGATCTCTGGCTATAGCTGCCGGCGCGTTAACCAACTTCGCTACCAGGCTGACTGAACAACTCATCGAAAATCATGAATGGCTTCATGTAGGTGTTTAACGCGAAATCCGCGATACTCAAGTTAGCTTACATCAGTCTACTGTGAACTGTATCTATCCTAACCCAGCCTCCATAACCTAACCTAACCTAGCGCATTCCACTTCGTGAAATGTGGAAAATTTCACGATGTGTTCTGTTCAATTCCTCCGATCTGATCACGACATATTATGCGTACAACAAGAAATTCTTGTAACAAAATTAGTATAGCAAACGGTTTCAAAATGTGCGCTTCCGTCAGCTGTGAGAGCGCTAAAACAAATTGTGCTGTTGTTTCAACAAAAGCTATTGTTCAATTAGACGTAGGGCCGCGGGACGAGGTGAGGGGAGCCTTTGTCTGGCCAAGGTATTGTTTACTGGGAAACGAGCGACTAATTAAATATGCAAACAGTCACACCGAATTAATGCAAATTAGCTGAGAAGCTGATCCACACTTAATGTTTATTGGTTGCTGCAATCAGATCGAAATTAACGAATTGTCGTTTCGTACTGAATTTGCTTATTATCACTTATAGGAAGTCGATTGCAAGGTTGACTTCATTTACAATGTATGCAACCTAAGTTGCATTGCATAATATTGCAATGAAACAGTTGCTTTAATGTCGCCTGTCGTTAGTGAGAGAGCGCTATGGACTGGGTGGCGATCGCGAAACTTGTCGAGTCGAGAATACACCGACTAGTTTCGTGATCGCCACCCTGAATGTGTTTTAACGTCTATATATAACTGTGTCTAAACCGCAGAGATTTCTGGGGGATTCAATGTTTTAAATGCAACTCTTGGGAAACCGTTATTGAATAAATTAAAATAACCGCAACTAAAATAATTTTACCAGTACTGCTATCCAAGTCATTCAGTAGGTGGGGCTTCGTGCCTTACATGCTGCTTGATACTTGTCCGAATACCTTGCGAAATGTGGTGGTCGGTGTTGCGCTGTAATGTACCGGAGTTCTTGCAGCACAACACCGATTGCTCTGCTTACCCAGATTGTGGGGATTCATCGTGAGTTATATGTATATGTATGTATTCTCTAAAAGGTGAAGATTACAGGGTTCTACTGCGTAGAAATAAGAGCATGTCAAAAAAAACAATAGGTATTAAAAAAAACACAAAAACTCTTTTACCTCAACATTGTTATAATAATTTTGGTTTAGGGATCGCCTTAACAATCTCTGTTTTCGCAGACAACAATCTTTCGTTTGCACTGCCTGCTCTGTGAGAGGGGTGATGTTATCTAAGCGGAAGCACGGCCACCCCTCCCTCCCGCCGCCCTCCGCTCTACCTCACTCGCTCGGGGTGTGGCTACGCGTGTTTGCGCTGATAACACGTAGGTATCCCGTAATAGCGGAGAGAACGTGACATTCTTGCAAGTGTTTTATTTTTGGTATATGGTAGCGAGAAAATGTTTAGAGTTGATTCTTATCCGCGGACTAAACGAGTGAAAATTATTGGCTGAGCGAGGTGAAGCCACTTACGCGACTATTTTGAAAAACAACTTTTGGTGTCTGTTTGCCGCACAACTCCTAAACGGTTTAGCCGATCGGGTTGAAAATTTTTAGATTCATTTTATATGTCAATAGCTCTTCACTCACCGTCTTCACTAGAACAACTGGCAAATAACTTCGCTGGAAACTTTTCCTAAACGTTTAGGCTGTACATACATACATACATATCACTCACGCTGATTCCCGACAATGGGGGTAAGTAGAGCAATCGGTGTTGTGCCGCAAGAACACCGGTAACTTACAGCAGAACACCGACCACCACATTTCGCAAGGTATTCGGACAAGATATCAAGCAGCATGTAAGGCACGAAGACCCACCTGCTCCATGACATGGCAAAAGTACCGTGCCAAGGTGAGAGGTGGCGAGCCTGCCGCCCTTTAGCACGGCATCTTGTCCTGATCCCTTAGTCGCCTTTTACGACATGCACAGGAAGAGATGCAGTGGGGTCATTCTTCTAAGTACCGGCCCCGCGCGGTAATAATACATGAAGCATAATAATGTTTCCATCCAGATTATTTTGATGTTACCTATTTCGAAGTCAGTCTCAATGTTTCGTCACAATTTATCACATTGTCTTATTCTTTTGGAAGCGCCATCTTGTCCAGATGTCCAGTCGTCCAGCAGATTCTTACAATAACCTTCGTTGGGCATTGTGTAGGTACTGTCGCGCATTATTAACTTTATAATGATGTTATTTTCAATGTCATTAAATATATTACAGTACAATGACCCTGATAATGTTTATAGACTCGGCCTTATCAGTATCTGTACCTTGTTATATCTTGCTATTCCACCAATTTACAGTGAAGTCACCCTGACGTACCTTTATTTCCGTTTCCCAATGTTACCTGAAGTCAATTTATTGAGATTAAAAAAAAACCGAAAGGCGTAATTAATTATAATTTTCTCTATTTATTTGTAATTTTAAACTTTGGAATTTTTTTTTTTTATTTACTCTGCAAACTAAACTGGAAAGGTTGCATTCTTTGTATGAAGACTAACTGGAATTAGTAATTATGTCTCTACATACAAATACATACATATCACTCACGCTGAATCCCGACAATCGTTGTAAGCAGAGCAATCGGTGTTGTGCTGCAAGAACTCCGGTAAATTACAGCACAACACCGACCACCACATTTCGCTAG
>WYDE02184577.1:0-10819 GCA_009867175.2 Adela reaumurella | reverse complement strand
AGGTGCCATATCAGCGCTTCCCTCAATTCCAGTCGGCTACACTGAACTGGACGGAAAACACGAACTATGTTTCATAGGATTAAGGATAATGGATGCATAGTTTTTTCTTTGTTATTTTATTTTTTGTATATAGTCATTACTGTGTATTTTGTATATATTTGTATATTTTTATATACTTAATTAATTATGTTTCTTAGCTGTCATAAACAAAATGAACTTATAAGGCTAGGCTTATGCCTATCAGAGGTGAAGTGCAATGCACCAAACCAATCTGCGCCTAGGCCCTTTTCAATGAATTGTTCGATATTCTATATTAGGATAATTTTTTTGAAATAAATTAATATTCTATTCTATCTTAATATAATAAAAAAAAACAATCGAAGCTCCCTTTCTGTTGAGCTGCCTAAAGTGCGAACAAACCGCCCTATATTTGCTTTTCTTTGCTTTGGGTAAACGAAGTCGGGGACGAGCAGTGATTCCTCAACGCTCTGGAGGCTGGGAGAATTGCAAGTGAATAGAGAGGCGTATGACAAGCAGTGGACACAAAATTATACATGGGAAGCACCATGAACTTCGCAATTAGATTGGACACTATGCGTCAATATATTTGATATTTTTTATTTTATATTAAGCACATGCACATTATTATATTACAGTCACTGCACTAGAAATATCTGTCTTGCAGTGATCTATTTGTAACCATTTACAATTAAATATTTCATATTGCGCTCATCTAATTCCAGAAACGCAACAATCGTAAATTAAAATAATAAGAGAAAGAAAACTATCTTGCAAAATCTAAATTTAAGATAAACGAGCGTAAAACAATTCATGCAAAAGTTATCAATAAATCTAGATAAACATCGTTCTAGATAAAATTAGGATTAAAAATTGCCTACATTTAATTACATTTAAATACATTTGGTATGCCATTAAAAATTAAATCAAAACTAAATTAAGACTGAATTACATTAAAAATTTAAATAGCCAACTTTACTAAATTAAATCAAATTAAATTAAAATGGTTTAAATCATGCAAACCAGAAAAATAATGCTATACATATACAAGCATAAAGATTTAGCATAAATAATAATAATAAAGATAAATCAGAAATAAAGATGTGTTATTTAATCGTTATTTAGGCAGGTATGTAGAAGAGATGTTAGCACGGTCACGACCCTGGCCGTCACTGGTCGCCCAAACCGAGGGAGAGCGAAGGCGGAGAGGAGGCATGACAGCATACGAGTTGCTTTTACCCCCCCGAGATTGATTTATCGCATCAAAATAAGGTGGTTGTCTTCCGCGTTGAATTGTATGACTAATGGACTTATTACGAGTTTACACGCGTAGAGAGCGTAAGCGTCGTAGGCATGGATTTTGTATGGAAAACGGAGAAGCGCCACTGGCGGGTACGTTGCGAACTACCCCGCTACCATAAAAAATGTGTCTGTAACAACGCAACGTACAACGTAAAACTCGTAATCGGCCTAAAGGTCACAAAAATCCAGCATTGCTAGACCTAGGTTTTTCAAATCCGTATTGGTTATTTTGAAAATACGTACAAATAAAGCTTTATTGAAAATACGTATTCCGTATTAGTGTCAGAGTGACCGAGCGGGCAAGAGCACGCCTCTCAAGCGGGAGGTGCGGGTTAGAAACCCACTGACTACTATATTTACAACTTTAGAATTTGTGCTTAATGGCCGCTTACACTCCGGTGAAGGAAAACATCGTGAGGAAACCCACTTCCAAGCCGGCTGGTCACCGTGGAAGTGAATGACTAAAATCCTCTCATATCATGTAAAATGAGAGAGACCTATACCCAGCAGTGGGGCGAAAAAAATGGCTGCAAAAGAAAGAGAAGATTCCATACAAATCTTGTTGCGTGAAAATTTGTATAATGATTAATTGGTATGAAAACTCAGGCAATTATTTTAATTCCATATCTAACCTTGAAAATCCGTATAAATACGGATAAATCCGTATATATGGCAACGCTGCACAAATTGTATGTAAAGGTCGTCAAACTTGATCCTCGGCCCTAATAAATAAATAACCAGTTATTGAGGATAACTGACACTGAATGCCTAAATACCTAGAAACACGAGTGTAGGTATTTGTAAAACGAGAACAAGGTGACTAATACAAACGGCGTAAAATCCATAACTCTACATAATTATATGTAAAATTGTATGGTAGGAATGATTAGTTTGCTTGCGGTCACGAGGTTAGTATTACTCTGTGCTGCTGTGGTTTTTGGGAATACTTACGGATTTATATGCGTTGCGGATTAGCCTGGTCGATGACGCCTCTTCCTTGAGAGGTCACAATTTTTCCTGATGTTAAAATCGTGATTAAAATTTTTGTGCAAAATTATAATGCATCCTGGTGAAGGAAAAATCGCAAGGATACCTATACACACTAACAATACAATGTTTTGTTGTGCATGTTAAAGATTGACTGGAACAGATAAGTCCGCCTTCTACTAAGCAGACAAGACTATATTTATTTTTATATGGAGATACTGGGTCAAATTTATAGAGAAAATAATTTCATTAGTATTCTAAAAATTTTAACATAACACCTCTCCCTCAGGGGTAGGCAGAGGTCATGAAGCGTCAATTGGTAAGTTATTGGCATGTCTGCGTATTTTTTTTTATTTGAAACCGTGAGGAAACCCTTCCCCTCACCTAATTAGGTGGGTTCGTTTTTTACTGTGGAACGACCACAGAACAGGGAACGCGGCGAAGGGGAGGTGAGGCGCCACCCCCCTTCGTGGCCAGACAGGTTGGTTTACATACTCTGTGGGAACGATTGAATCAATTCACATGGCGTTTTCACTGACGTGTAACAACTGAGGATTATTATAGCATATATACATCGCGGTATTCTTTCGGGGGTCGGAGCAGTGAGCAAATATGTTTCCGCGCGGTCGCTCGCGGCGCGGGAACTTCTTGTAGGTGCTTTACGCTATATCAACTGCTACGGTGACGAAAATCACCGTGAGGAAACCTATACATACGTCATTGTGAAATTGTGTTCCTATCCGGTTGGAATTCTGTGACTAATTCAGTCAAAATTCACACGTGGAGGGTCTACCGGCAACATCTCACACGAGTAAGTGATGAGACCCCACCACGATTTCAACCAATCAAAAGCTTTAAGGCGCATAGCAAATCCAAATGTGAATTTTGGATTTTTGTTTTTTCGTGCTAACCATGCACGTCTCTTTTTCAATGTGTATACTATATGAAACAGAAAAAATCATAAAACTTCGAAAAATTAATCAGCCCAGCCAGGATTTGAACCTGGGTCTCCGGCTATAGCTGCCGGCGCGTTAACCAACTTCGCTACCAGGCTGACTGAAAATCGAAATTCATGAATCACAAAAATATATCCCTCTATTTTTGCAGTAATATCTATTGTAAAATAGAAAGAATAAGTTTGTATTTTTTATAATTTTTCTCTAAATACAATTTTATATTATTTGGTTATTTGCGCTTGGAAAAAATTGATATAGTCGATTTTTTTCCTACTAATAATAATTTTAACTTTTTCATTATATTTCGTGCGCGCCATACGTTGTCGTCATTGGCATCCATCCTCCTCTGTAAACAGTAAACACCGCACGCCATCTCTGTGTCAACTCAAATGACAAATCTCACGTAATTTTTTATTCATTGAAAATGCAGTAAATTTTTTTTTGTTCCGTCTTTTTAATGGAACCCTGAAAATGGGGTTTATTTCCAAAATGTAACGAAAATCGTAACATTTTCGAAATTATAGCTCAATCGGAATGGCACAGACTAACATACAACATCTAATATAACAGATAGATCACCTACTGATAAATTCGCTTTTCTGAATTTTCATTATACCTACTTCTTTAAATTTGTGCTATTGATAATTTGAAGTTTTATTAACGCGCCTTCTTGAGATAAGCACAATCTGCATTGGTCACCACCTTAAGGGAGCAGCTCACAACGTCTACAGTTCAAATCGTCTACATTCAATAAAATAACCAACTAGAGATACAATTTTTACATGACTGTGCTATATCATCAATGAGATTGTTTTAAGTCGCTTCGGGTTAGGTTAGTTTTCATACTAAGTTTAATTTAATAATTCCATATCAGATTGGCCGAGCGGACAAGAGCACGCCTCTCAAGCCGGAGGCGCGGGTTTGATACCCACTGGGAGCAAAATATTTACTTTAGAATTTGTGCTAAATGACCGCTGACACTCCGCGGAAGGAAAACATCTTGAGGAAACCCATTTCCAAGCCGGTTGGTAACCGTGAAAGTGTATGCCTAAAATCCTCTCATATCATGTAAATGAGAGAGGCCTGTACCCAGCAGTGGGGCGAATAAAATGGCTGCAAAAGAAAGAAAGATAACTGCACGATTCCAACCGAGCTTATGCATTCACTCGTTCTGTCAGTTCGTTTGGAGTTTGGAAGCAATACGTCGCGTCGTCGGTGTTAGAACACACGTCCGTTCCTCAGCGTACATAGTCATCGTTGTACGTTTAGTGGTGTGTGTGTGCTGTGTGTCGTGCTTTGGCCCCGGAGTGTCAGACGCCATGTAGCAGAAAAATTCTAAAGTTATATATTGTACTCCCAGAGGTCGAACCCGCACCTCCCGCTTAAGGGGTCGAACCGGGCCTATCCGTGCTACTCGCTTACCTATTCGTACAAATTACGTCACAAAGTCATATAAAGGTATGCAAAATAGATGCGGAATTCGTTTGAACATTCTCGCTGCACATACGTGCTGCTCGAGGTCTCGCCGCACCATTTTTTCTGGTTTTTGTCGTATGATTCTAAAACTAAGCGGTATTTCGAAACAATAATCATCTTAAAAATTAATAAGCACAAAGCGAATGTACTTCTAATTTCTTGGCTTTGTAATGCAGACCAATTCGTAGTTATAACCAAAAATTTAAAAAAATTGATCGATTTTCGCGATTTTTTTCTATAGAGCCAAGTTTTCACTATTGAAGTAAAAATCATAGCGTAATTGCGGCTATACTTGAAGTTAAATATTATTTAATTTCAGCTCGTTCTGTTAAAAACATTGTGAGTTATAAGCACATGACCGGCGGCGTTTAGCACAGGTAGCCCCGTTAAGAGTCGTGCTCTCGTCCTCTCGGCTAATCTGACACGAATATCTTAAAATTTTGGAAATAAATAAAATATCAGGACAAACTTTCATCATAATACTGGTACACTTTGTTACTACTTATTTACACCTTAGTATTAATATTTATAAATTTAATTAGGATCAAAATAACTATAATAAAATATAAAGTCGCCAAACAAAATCAATGATCACCTGCCTCCAAACAACTCTTACCTAGAAAAGACTTGCGATCAGTGCCATCATCCACTTTGGTACCTAGACATAATTCTTGGTCCTCCGGTGATCTTTCACGCCATAATAAAAGTTATCGGTTCTTCATGTGCAGGATTGGCGATAAATTCCACATCACATTAACTTGATGCATGAAGTGACACTTCAAAGTGTCAAGAGTGGAGAGCAATGTTGACAATGTGTAGGTCGACAGGCGGAGATGCTGTTTGTTGATTTGAGGTTGATTTTATGATGAGGAATGAGTTGTGGACAGTGTTTTCCGAGTATGCAGTGGACAGTCGCTTGGTACGAGTACTGAAATCTCTCTAAGTGAGCTCAAGCACCTGCGTCAGGATAAATGGGGCATACACCGACTGGTGGTGGTCGCTACTGTGCTATAATTTACCGGAGTTCTTGCAGCACAACACCGATTGCTCTGCTTACCCCGATTGCCGGGATTCAGCTTGAGTGATATGTATGTATGTATGTACGCCGACTGGTTTG
The DNA here is from genome assembly GCA_009867175.2 of Adela reaumurella. Classification (NCBI taxonomy): domain Eukaryota; kingdom Metazoa; phylum Arthropoda; class Insecta; order Lepidoptera; family Adelidae; genus Adela; species Adela reaumurella. The sequence continues at coordinate 4,963 of WYDE02184577.1, read as the reverse complement.
ACATCTGCAGAGACGTCAGACAGGAGTGTGTGGCGTCGCCTTGGCTGTTTAATCTATTCATGTTCTGCTAGGTGATTGGTTGATTTAAAAGAAAAGGAATAGAAGTAAATGTAAACAAGACAAAAGTTCTGGTACTAGAGAGGAATATAATGATGTTGGAATGCAATGCAATGATTGCGGATGGGAGGCTGAGCAAGTGAACGAATTTGTATATGTGGATAATATGTTCACTTGGAATGATAAATGTGAAGGAGATGTGGACAGAGAGTGAAAGCCGGAAATGAAGTGAATGGAGCCTTGAGCGCTATTATGAGCAGCCAAAGTATGTCCAATATGGCACGTTTGGCTGTCTTTGGTGGAGTGCTGGCCCCTACACTGATGTACTGGAGTAACAATTGGGTATGGCCAACGAAGCACGAAAGCAGGATAAATTCTGTGGAAATGCGCGCGTTGAGGCTTATGGGTGGAGTCACAATGAAAGATATATTGAGAAATTGTGTAGTGCGAGAGCGTTGGGGTCTGAAAGAAGATATAGTGACACGGATTAAGAAAGGGATGCTTCGGTGGTTCGGTCATGTTGGAAGAATGAATGATAGAAGACTGACGAAAGAAATTCTTTAAGCGAATGTGAGTGGAAGAGTCGGAAAGAGTCACCTTTGACGCACGTACTTAGAACAGATTGAACATAAAAATGGACAAGTGCGCAGTACCCGTAACCGACAAGCATGTATGAAGAACATTATGAGAGTGCAAGAAGCGGCAGAAGTGTGTCAGGATCGTGGCACGTGGAGATCCGTTGTCTCTGCCTACCCCAATGGGAAACAGGCGTGACGCTATCTATATGACGCTAAGTATGAAAATGAACGATATTATGTATCTAAGAAAATATATATTTCTGAAATATACACGTCAAGTTCTTTCTTTCGATACCCCAGCTGATCTTTTTTCTTTTAGCCCCAACTTTTATTCTAACTGTACCAAAATTAAATTATTTGGTATATTTAGATTTTTCGCTTAATGATAATTTTACGTATTCTGGCGAAAATTTCAGTTTAATTGATCCAGTATAACGATTTACCCGAGTTTTTCGGAAATCGGACGGAAAGACAGACGGACGAAATTGCTTTGCTAATAAGGTTTCCGTTTTTGAACGCAACCCTAAAAAGAAAACACCCAGGGTTAGATATTCAATAGTTTCCGCATACGCCTTATGGTTGCCATTTGTTTTCTAATGAATCACTAAAGAATTTTTACATGCATACATGAGGGAATATTATATTCTGTAAATGTTATATAATTTTTGTATATTACATGCAGTCGACAAGTTTCATTTCTGACGTCTGAGGAACCTTGTCAAATTTAATTAACTATTATTTAAAATGTGTGATTGCAACGCGCAAGTTTAAATTTGACAAGGTTTCTCAGACGTCAGAAATGAGACTTTAGTATCTACATAGTGTACGTGCATGCGCCAACATTAAAATATAGTCGTTATACTGATAAAGAATTCATAATTAAAATTTTTGAGAATAAATGTTTAAAAACAAAATTTACCCTTGGCTAAAAAACATATGCTCTTATTTTATTTGTGAATGCTTTTTTTGGTTCAAACGTTTGTATTCGGATTCAGTAGGCCTCTTAAGGCGCTTAGGAACGCTACCTTTAGTTTTTTGAAAACGTAGCCCATTATACCTACACCAGTCTAAGGTCTGGAGACTACTTCAGAATATAAAACAGTCTTGATCTATCGATCAAAAGTTTTTTGTTGTAACATTTAATAATTTTCCATACAAACTTTCGATTTCTGTGCTTTTTACATCCGCGTGAACTTTGCCGGTGCCTCTAAAATGCCAGTCATACATGTGCACACGCGCGCCGGCGGCGGCAGTCGTCGCAAACAAATTCGCTTTCACGATTTTTTTTTCGTATGAGACCATGAACAACCAATTACTGTACTCTAAAGCATAGAAATCGGGCTATGAGTGAGTAAGACTAACACATACTCGTATTTCATGTTTTGGCCTCGAAAATAATTCATGAAGATTACAAAAAAAGTGTCGAATTACATTTAGGGCTACAGTATGAGATATCTTTGATTTTAATCCGCGAACTGTCAAGCCATCATGATTTAAGTAAAGTATCATAAAATAGAGCACATCTACCCGATTATAATGGTATAAAACACTATACATGAAAACTGAACTTGAATTAGAAAAAAAATAATACATGAAATTCGTCACAAAAAGTCATTTGTTCTTTCAGTCCCGAGATGCTTTTCCTTAGCTCCGCTTACAGTTTAATGTGTAATAGTCCTGATTATCCTCGAACTAACAATATGGACAGAATCCAGTTTAGTTAACTTTCCTGAACAAAGTTATTCATCAAACATGGATAGTAGAAGCGTCTAAATATAGCCGCGTGAGCATTCGGCACTTCACGCGAAGCGGCTACTTCAATATTATTATAGTCGCGAGGCTCGTAAGTGGATGAATATAAAATGATAAAATGTTACAATAAAAGGCGTGTGGTCGATAGACAAAGAAACATGCTATTATTATACATGCTTAAGTGTGTGTGTGTTTTTTATTGGTGTAATTGTTTGTTTGTCCTTCTTTCACGAGATAACGGTATAGACGGTATAGACGTTATTTTTTAATAGATATAGCTTATGAGCCGGAAAGTATTGCACTTTAATAAGGATACTTTGTTTTGCGCGACTTCATCCGCGTTGACTTTAATGCGGGCGAAGCTGCGGGTGAAAGCTATAATTGTTTTAAATTTTGCAGTAGTTTCGAGCTCTTAGACTGGTATAGTTATATTGGGGTACATTTTCAAAAATCCACATTTAGCTTGCCTGCCTACGCGCCTTAAGAGGGGGTGTTAGGTCAGCATGCATCATGAGAAAAATTCCTAAAATTAGAAAAGAGAAACTTAAATATATAAAAAAAACATATATGTTACAGCCGAGCATATGCCCGAGTGTACTATTGTTTCCGAAACGCGATTTGAGAAACTTTTCTCGATAGAATTAATTTACAAACAAAGCTCTAAAAATCACTTAAATCGTGAATAACTCAGTAATTAGGCGGACTAAAAATATGATTATTTTTTTGAAATATGTGTAAACTTACTCCACATAAAATAGAAGTTCAACTTTAGCCCCAATCATTCAACTTTGAGCTGTATGTTGTCGACTCTAAAGTCGTATTTAGCATCAGACGCTTAGAAACTAACCTTTGAGTTTTTAAAAATTTTGGATTTTTTTCAAGTTGGTTAACGCTCCGGCAGCTATAGCCGGAAACTCAGGTTCAAATCCTGGCTGGGCTGAATCATTTTTCGAAGTTTTATGAATTTTTCTGTTTCATATAGTATACGTACATGTGTATGCAATGTTGTATAGCGACGTGCAAACTTAGCACGGAAAAAAATTCAAAATTTGAGATTATGTCATACTTGTTCCATGGCACCAGTATCCAAGTAAATTCACTGAAAGCTGAAGAATAATTACACTTTAAAGGGTTTTAGAGCTTAGAAATACAGCACGTCAAAAAAGAAATACTTTTTTTATTATAAAAAACTAAAAACTCTTATACCGCAACATTGAGTAAGCGATTCTGAACTTTATTGCTGCGCGCATAATTTAATAGAAAGCAGTAATATTTTCGGTTTAGGGATCGCCTTAACGTTACGTTACCGCGGGCGAAAACGCGCTTGGGTAAATGGTAATACCGAAAAGAGGCATTAATGCCGAAGGCTTCAACCTTTGTGTGGGCTGGGTGCGGCGGGGTTGGGGTGTGTGGGGGTGTTGGGCTGGGTCTGGGGCGGGATTCATCGCGTACGGAGTCGCGGGAAATAGCTAGAGACTTCATAATCTGACTACCAGAAATAAATACGTAACATACGGAGGTACCCAATTCCTACGTATTCAATAGTTCAGTTTTTAGCAACAATGAGAAAACTACAATTACTTAAATAACTTTGTTTTGTTGCTAATTATAGCAATGTCATTGGATAACTCGTACATGTGGATAAAAGTGAAGGGGTAATAAAGATGGTACACAAAGAACATCTCTAGCTTCAAGGCACTCGTAAAATATAACGAAACGCTTAAACTGTCTGTTCGTCAGGGCCTAGGGCAACGTAATGCTGTTCGCCTCGCAGCCGACAATCAGAGCGAATCGAAAAACACAAAAACGGCCCGAGATAAAAACGTAAAGAACGCACGTGCTCCCAAAACGCGCGCCTCCGTTATTACGACACGTTCACTGAATTTCTTTAGAGCAATCAAATTCCTCTGAAAAAATAAACATCCCGAAGCATTCACGCCGCGAACAAAAGAACCCATTACGGGAACAATCGCCGCAAGAACAGAAAAAAGAAGGGAATAAAACAAGAAACCGAAGGCAACAGAACAGATACCCGCCGCCGATAAGGAAACGAAACAAAACGACCTAATTGAGAATTTAGAACAGCTCCACGAAGAAACAATTTGCGATAAACAAAGGAATCGGGCGCAATATGGTGAAACGAGAAGAGACACTGCGCCCCAGTTTCGTTCGTAGATTACTCCCGACTCTAATTCGGCCTCTACTTTCCTAGATTCTTATGTACCAGATGCCTCAACAGAGGTAAGGGAACAGGGTGATTTCGGAAAGAGCATCGAAGGAATCGGTCTGATGTGTGTGACATTTAATCACTAGATTGATTGATTACTTCAACGATATATACATATGAATTACATACATACATACATATTCATATCACTCACGCTGAATCCCGACATTCGGAGTAAGCAGAGCAATCGGTGTTGTGCTGCAAGAACTCCGGTAAATTACAGCACAACACCGACCACCACATTCAGCAAGGTATTGTTACTGTGTATTGTGTATGTTATGCTAGGAAATATATACAGAATGCTACTGTGCATTCTGATATACATCATCATGACACCAGACATAAAGAT
>WYDE02184467.1:0-10820 GCA_009867175.2 Adela reaumurella | reverse complement strand
CACATATTTCAAAAAAAGAATCATATTTATATTCCTCCTAATTACTGAGTTATTCACGATTTAAGTGATTTTTAGAGGTTTGTTCGTGAATTAATTCTATCGAGAAAAGTTTCTCAAATCGTTTTTCGGAAACAATAGTGCACTCAGTCATATCCTCGGCTGTAACATATACGTTTTTTTATGTTTAAGTTTCTCTTTTTCTAATTTTAGGAGTTTTTCTCATGATGCATGCTGACCTATAACCCCCTCTTAAGAGGATGACCAACGCAATCTGCGAGAGTCAATTTGTTTATCATGTGGTGATCTATCTGTAATAAATATGAGATGTTGTATGTCAGTCTGTGCCACTCCGATTGAGCTATAATTTACAATATGTTACGATTTCAGTATTCATTCTAAATTATAGTTCAATCGGAGTGGCACAGACTGACATACAATATCTCGTATTACAGATAGATCACCTAATAATAAATAAGCTTTTCTTAATTAACATTATACTTCTTAAAATTTGTGTTATTAAATATGTTTTATTTACGCGTCTTCTTGAGATGAGTGCAATCTGCGTTTGTTACGGCCCTAATAAATAATTTAAAATCAACATTCTTCTCTAACACATTTATTCTTCACCCTATATTTCAAAGTTACACCACTGTTTTTTTAATTACTGCATTTCAACTGTATTTATTATTCTACTTTCATGTCGCTTCCGCCATATCCAAGATTCACTGCATAACATATGTAGGTGTAGTTGCCAGAACGCTATTAGCAACATGCGTTTGTCTGTGGAACTAATCATCTTAATTTTCAGGATAATATTCAAAGTCCTATTCACACTGTTTCTTTTGATCACTCACCTTTCAACGAGTTTATAGTACTTTCCGTTCCTCGTGAACTTACTGAAGAAATAATGTTGATGTTATTTAGCCGGCCGACATGGTATTCGCAGCCCCTGAAAATTTTCGAATGCCCGTGGTCGCCCCGGCTATACCTGTGCGTTGCGCTGCGCATTCTGATTTTATTATCATTCCACTGTGTGTATCTAGTAATTTAATTTAATCATCGTAATTATCAGCGTTAGCCATCCACTGCTGGACATGCGCCTCTCCAATTATTTACCTCTCTTCCCGGTCCGCGGCACTACGAATCCATCGTATGCCCGCTACGAACCAGATGTCGTCGCCCCTTCTAGCGGGCGGTCTCTCAGCAGTACGTATGTCAAAAAATGGTGAAAGGTGCTCTAATAAAGAAAATAATCATAATTATTATCAACGTTTAACCGTCCACTGCTGGACATACGCCACTCCAATTTGTTTCCATTCCTCCCGGCGCTCGGAAACACGAATTAATTATTAGTTGCGCTTGACAGCTTCTACCTGGCTTCTACCGACTCGCCATCACTCAACTTCACTTCTATGCAACATGTGCAACGCTAGGATATTGGGTCGGATTATTAGAATATAGATTTTTTATAGAAATAATTATTATTGTATTGTAGTATATTGTAGTGTGCCAGATTAGCCGAGCGGGCAAGAGCACGCCTCTCAAGCGGGAGGTGCGGGTTCGAGACTCACTGGGAGCACAACATTTATTACTTTAGAATTTGAGTTAAATGGCTGCTGACACTCCGTTGAAGGAAAACATCGTCAGGAAACCCACTTCCAAGCCGGTTGGTCACCGTGAATGTGTATGACTACTTTCTCTCATATCATGTAAATGAGAGAGGCCTGTACCCAGCAGTAGGGCGAATAAATGTCTGCAAAAGAAAAGAAAAAGAGAGAGTGTATATTGTATGTATTCTTTATTCGTATACAAAAAAAGGTAAAAAAGGGCGGGTTAAATGCTACAAGAACATTCACTAACAACCAACCTTTTGGATGTGATATTAGATGGATAATTACACATATGGCCATAACCAAAAAATCGAGTATTACATAAATATGATAACTAATAATATAAAATAAATACGCACCCCCCTCACCCTCACCCTCACCCTTTCTCCTCCCGGAAATAAACATCGTGATATTATTGATTGGTTGATTGGGAAATGAAATCTATTCATATACAAATAATAGTAAAATATTATGTTAGATTTTTTACGATTCAGTCGTTGGCGATTTACCTACAATGTTTATATTTGTGTACTTCACAATATACAATTTTTATTTGAATAGTAAAATACTTTTTTTCAGCGCTAAATGATTATTTTTATGCATAAGTCATACATTTTAGAACATATCGTGAAATTTTTCGCATTTCATGAAATAAATTACGCTAGTTTAGGTTAGGTAGGTCAGGTCTGGTTGGGTTAGCTTACGTGAAGTTATAGAAATGATTATAATTTAATAAATATGGTTTTATTGTTTATTGTATACTCATCATCCATAGGCAATACACTGCACTCAGATTAGTCACATTTTAACATTCAGCCAGTTCGATTTTCACAGCGAAGAAGAATCTGGCAAGAAACTTCGCTGCAATTTTTTCAACGTCCACATATTCTAAATATACAAAATGTTTGCTACTGCGTACACACATACAGATTATCATGGTTTCCTATTTTTCCTTCGTTCATCTTTGACAGTCAGCACACTGCACAATCTACATCAAATGCAGTTGTTATATAATGACCAAATGTTATAATTCGTTTTCTTATATACTATAACTACCATGTTGCTAATTGGAGGAGGCCAGTCTCTTCAAACAGCACCTGTTCAAGAGCATCACGCAGGGTGCAGCCATCGCCTCCCTCAACCATATTTTAGGGAGAGAGACAACCCGAACAAAGAAAAGCGGTGCTTTACCAAATATTAAAAATATTATAAATACATATATTATACATTTCTGAAATCTACACATTAATTACTCTCTAACGATACCAAACTTCATTTTATAAACAAAACAATTTTTAACTGCACCAATTCTTAATCATTTAGTATTTATATGTGTTTTTTTCCCTAATGGCATGAATATTTTACGTATACCATCCAATTTTAGATTACTCGCTTCAGTATTTCTCGAGTTCTTCTTAAATCGGACGGACAGATGGACAAAATTGCTTCGCTAATAGGGTTCCCGTTAGAAAAACAGACACCCTATTAGTTAAAAAATATATACAAACATACATATCACTCATGCTAAATCCCGAGAATCGGGGTAAGCAGAACAATCGGTGTTGTGTTGCGAGAACTCCGGTGACAGCACACCACCGACCACCACATTTCGCAAGATGTTCGGACAATATAACAAGCAGCATGTAAGGCACGAAGACCCACCTACTGCATGACTTGGTAGAAGTGCCGTGCCAAGGTGAGAGGTGGCGAGCCTGTCGCCCTTTAGCACGGCTACTTGCCCTTATCCCGTAGTTAAAAACGTCTATCGCAAATTCTTCACGAGTATTATCAAAGTAACTTCAAGTTCGAGTAATTGTCAGACTTCCTGGATCGACGGATGTGTCAAAAAAAAAAAATAAATGGCAGGAGCGAGAGGAAAAGTTATTTCGTCGAACACTCAATCTTCATTTACCTTCTCGTGAAACTACGTTCCTCCTCTATTTACGTAAAGGACTTTTTGCTTCAGCGAAAGGCCATTTAAGTTTTTTATTATGACGACTGAAATAAAAAATGGAAGCTGGTGGCGGAGCGGGAGATCCATTGCTCATGTGAAGTAGAGTTAGTGGTTCGAGTTTCTGTAGTGATTCTTAATTTACAGTTTATTTTTTTTGGGAAGCGCGTATGGCGCACGCCCGGCTAATGCAGAGGTCCAATGTCCCTGCGGAGTTGTAAGGTCTCCTCTGAGATACCTCAAGATCATTAAAGGGGCGTACAACGCGACGCTGAATGGAGTCTAAGGAGCCGAGCAGATATTTTGCGGATCCATCGCACAGATGCGAATAGTACCCCACGCATGATCGAATCTGCGATGTATAAAGCAATTTGTTCTATAAATAAACAATTAAATAAAAAATTTACGAGACAGCAGGCTGCAGGACTACGAAACTAAAATGCTGTAGTCGGGCTTTACGTCTATTCCAATATTTTTACATGAACGACTACACCATTTTAGTTTCGTAGTCGTGTCTAGTATTTTTTTTAAAATTTCATTTCTATTTAATGATGTTAAGTTTTAAACCATTAGGTGTGGTACATTTTTTGGAATCGTCTTTTCAAGCTCTTTACAATGATGGATGGATAAAGCAATGGGTTTTAAAGAAAAATAATTCATAATTTGACAATATGGCGTCAAATGTACGCCATATTTAATTTAAGTAATAAAAAAAATCCCTGTGAAACTCCCAAAATTAAGACAAATTCAATGAGGCTTCACTTGTTGAAATCGGTTCAGGCGTTTAGGCTATAGGTGGTAACATACACTCATCTCATACATACATACACACGCGCGAAACACAATATACACTCCTTTGGCTTCGCCGTAGTCGGGTAAAAAGATCCTATTGCCGGAATCTCTGCTTAACACTAAAAATAATCATATAACTCTATTTAAAACCTGTTTAATTGTTTTATATCACACCATTTGTTCGTTTTTTCTTGCAAGTCGTTTATAAAATCGTTTTCAGAAAAATCTCAACTTCACGCGATACCAACTTCGCCTCCCAGTGGCGAAGTTGGTATCGCGTATCGGTTAAAGCCGAGGGTCCCACGTTCGAATTCCGGCTCGGACATGTTCTTTTTAATTGTTGTAAGATTTACTTTCCTGATAAAGTATATAAGATAGTAAGAGGTACATTTTTTGAATTATGCACGAATTAAGAAAGTTTAGAATCACTTAATGCTGCTTTAAAATATTTTCTTTTTTATAAAAAATAGAATTGCTTTTTTGACATGCTGTTTCTTCATGTTGACTTCTAAGCACTAGAACCCTTTAATCTTCACCTTTTAGTGAACTCACTGGGTAATGGTGTCATGGAGCAAGTAGAACATAATCTCGTTGAAAGATTTAAAAAAAGATTATGTCATGGTTCGTCCATGAAAAGGTTATTATAAACTTATATCAAAATTAAGCTATTCAATCTGTATAAAAAATGAGTTTTAAGAGTTTAAAATTTCTGTATGGTTTTATCACAAATAAAAAGAAAACTGTTTGACTTAGGCCCTTGTTTAACTGGCAAATCGGGCAGTTCATAGCTCACCTTAACTGTGAAACACTTTTGACTTTTTGAACCGAAACTAGCGTACCAATATTGTGGCGGTGCGTACAGAGTAATGCAATAACATTTCGCAACAAATTATACTGGTAAACTTGATATTAACTACTGAGAATTTCACATTCTTTATATATTTTCCCCTACAAAATTAGAAAGAGTTTCTCAAGTCGACGTGTCTATTTTGTTCCAAAAAAAAAAATCACTAGCGACCTTGGGCAGGTAAGCAAATTGTAAGAAGACCCCGTGGGTCGACGATATCCAGTTAAATCAAAATATCCTGCATAAAAAAATTGAGAGGCGTATGTTCAGCAGTGGACGGTTAAACGCTGATGATAATGATTAGAAAACATATGTCCTTAATGGGTGTGTATTTTATTTTTTCAATTTTTAGTCTTAAGACTGTGTCTAAATAGAATGAAGTCTCAGAATAGTCACGAGATCCTGTCTTGACAGAATATAATTTTCAAACCAGGGTTGGCCAAGCAGGCGGCTCCTCCTGTAAGGTCCAATACCATATACCTACCATTCGCAGCTGATCTTCTCTGAAAATAGTCTTTCCAGTTAAGATAACGTCTGTCTGTACCCTGTAGATATATTAGTTCATGAAACCCCAATAAGCCAGGGTTGAAATTGAGAAACTCGCCGTTTACTATCTATAGAGAAGATATTTTTTTGTGTTGATTTTTAAAACAAAATCGCCTCGACATGTAACACTACATCGAAATTACGAAACGCACCCTCTCTCAGCACATGACGAGTAATTACCAGTATTTATTTCTCAATCCATGGTATTGACAAAATCTTTGAAGTAGATGATAACTCGTACTATGAGTGCACATTTGAGAGAGAGGAGGACTTCGAGGCGATATCAAACTAAACGACCACCACATCCTTCTTCCTCCGCGACAAGTGATACCAGTTCCAAATCATTTTGCCATTTCATTACACGTGTACTGTTTCACCGAATGTTTACGACAGCTGGCACGGGTAGCTATGCCCAAAATTTCAAAAGAAGCTCAGACACAGCCAACAACATCACTCCTCACGAAACCACGCTCAGCGAGGCGCCATGCCTGCTAAAAGGCGGACAAAAAGGTCGATGTTCAATTTATTAATACACCTTTTGAAGATCCACAGGTTGTAGGTGGTAGGGAACACACTCACTGGAAGACCATTCCATATTTTGCCGTGCACACAGTAACGATTCCGGAAATCGATGCGTTCTCATGAGTTGGATATCAATAACGTATGGATGTTCCACGCGAGTCCGGTGAGCGTGGCGCATGGTTTTAAATCGGGACTGGAGGGATTAGGGAAGCATTTTCATATGAGGATTGGCGATGATAGTACCCATAAAACAGACTAAGGGACCCGATTTTTCGTCTGTGATGCAATGATCAGGGTAATTTAGCTTTGTGAGAATGTCATTAATTATTAATAGTACTATTTTGTATTGTTAAAATAAAATAAGCCCTTTTGCAGATATTTTAAACCCTATAGGTTGTAATTAAATTAAAACCTCGCCGCTGAGAGTGAAGGAATCGACTGAATAGTACCATTTTTATTTTTATTCATTCGACGTTTCTTGTCGTTTCAGTACCTACATACATACCTCAAAATTACCTAAAGAATGGAAAAACCGTAGAGAATAGATATTAAACCTTCAGTGGAACCCAGGACTTTGATAAGTGCATAGTTTTTGTTATAATTTAAAATGAATAAACCTTTTTAATTTATAAAAAACATACTTTTTGAAAACTTCCGGCTCTTCTCGCGGCGAATTTATCGGATTGCCCGACGTTTCGAACAGAGCGTCCTTTTCATGGTCACGGAGACGTCCGCTAGCTACGAGCTTAGCAAACGTACTGACCGTCAGTACGTTTGTTAAGCTCGTAGCACAATCCGATAAAGTCGCCGCGAGAAGAGCCGGAAGTTTTAAAAATGTTGTTCAGCGACCGCGATAATTTAAAAAGTATTGTTCGCAGGATTCTTTCTTTCTTTCTGTTTTATTAATGGACCTTGATGTCTCCTGACATCAATTTGCCAATGTCGAGTTTCTTGATACTTGTATCTGTTCGCAGGATGTTTAGAAACAACACAAATGATGCACACAGGAGTTCACCGTTTATTCAGAAATCCGCAAAGAAACATAGGTACTTTTTTTTTTGTTTAATTCGTTCTAAAAATCGTGATGAAGATGAGTGTGGACAGGCAAAACCTATAAAGATTACAGCACATGTCTGACGTATATATTTCTTCGTTGTGACAAATTGCCTTTTGCTGCGAGACTACGTTACCATACCTAGAATATTAATCCGTATTAGTCAATTCGAAAATCCGTTTAAATATGTCTTTTTTTATGAAAAGTTTCATAGAAAATTCTTTCAAAATACCTATAAATACGTATATATGGCAACGCTACTGCGAGACTGTCGCGGGAACATTTCCGCTACGGCACCTGACAGAAATAAGGAGCCACTCGGGAAAGCTCGAAACGGAAACGAAATGTAAACGTTTTTGACGTTTCATAATGTTAGTACTGCCATTTGTGTAGTTTTCTTAGGGCCGGTATTCTCCCGACTTTCCGGAATGTTTTTCAAAGCCCCATTCACGCTATTGCCAGTCTATTATTCTATTCTTTTATGTTTAACATTTTAAAAGTTTTAGTTATCATTATTGTTGAAAATTACTGTTGTATGTTTTTGACCCATCTTTTTTTTTTATTGAAACTGACACGGAAGGCTATATCACCTAATGCACCAGTTTTCTGGTACCATTGAAGTCAGCCTAAACACCTTGGTGAATTATGTACGTAGGTGCCATGTCAGCGGTTCCCTAAATTCCAGCCGGCTACACTGAACTGGACGGCAAATACGAACTATGTTTCATAGCCGCTCCGACCGACCTTCATTTAGTGCGGTGGTACCAACCCGGGCGGGTTTAACCCTACCACCATGTAAGGAGAGGGAATGACCCTACAGTTAACGTGGAATCCGAACCACGACCAGCATCAACGGTCAAGCGGTCACCAATTCAAGACCCGACATACATACATCGAATACCGAATGTCGCAACCACTGAGCCAATTTTAATTAGATATTAGTAATAATGCATGAGATGTATACGATTTCGTCCGTTGACAAAAAAACTACAAAATTTTGAACACTGCTTTTCCTACTGATCCTAAGAAAGAATCATGGACCTCAAAGAGCGCACATGGTTATTTAGCCCCATGACAGCCTATTACAACAGGTTGTATTGCAACACAACATAGTTAAATTACCTTTAGCGCTACCTTCACAAATGATTACGGTGGCTTGAGGTGACTGCGGACCCACGATACCCTCGGCGATACCCCTGGTGGTATCGTAGGACTTTGTTTTCGACCCACGATACCACCATAGTGCTGACCTAGTGCGAAAACAGGAAATAATAATAATCTCTAATTAACCATCTCGTAATTTTATACTAATGGCTTCGATCAAAGATGTTAATAATAATTTTAGCTCAAAAAGTTAATTTAAAAAAATTAAATGTTTGGCTGGTCACAATATGCCCTTACGGCGAGTTGCGTGTGACTTCAAAGACAATTTACTTTCGTGACTATTAGAGCATAACTACCTATGCAACAATTTCATAGTGAAATATTAAAAATAGAAAAATTCAAATATTTTGTACATTTCATTAATTACATAACTGTGTAACATAGTACATGTAATACAATTTGTTGTACTTACTTAAACAAATTTAATTAAACATGACTTTAAATTTTGGTCTTACACAACACTATTAGCAAGTTGTATTGTGGTGGTATCGTGGGTTGAAAACAAAGTCCCACGATACCACCACGATCGCCGAGGGTATCGTGGGTCCGCAGTGGCTTGAGGTCCATATACAAGCGGATTCACAGAAATGCAGAAACTCAATGGTAGCAAATATTGAATAAATATCGACTTTTCAGCTTAGCAAGATCACCAATCGTAACATTTCCACTTCTTATCAACTGATACAATTCAATGAAACTTTCAGGACACACCAGCTTCAACGGACCAGAGCAAACCTAGCAAGCGGCTGTTCACCGGCAGTGTCACAAATAAAGTGTGGACCCAGCTTGGAGAAAAAAAAAAGGATCTAGCAGCTTTAAAAATGGAAAAAATTAAAGTAGAGATAGAGGTGCAAAACCTAATAAAACAACATCTAATACTTCAAAACAAAGAGATGGAGTTAAAAATCAAACTGTTACAGCATGAAGTAAACAGAGTGGAAAGCAACAATTAAATGTAACAATTGCATTTTATTGTGTTATAGTTGAAATGTCTATGCAAACACACATTATTAATTTAACGAAGTAATAACCTTTGTGAAACAAATAATGTGCATGCGCATAGCCGTTTCAACCATCCTGCTGGTAGTGTCCTTACTTTGGATGGTAGGAGAACGGTTTTTTAACAGTGTTTTCCTTCACTAGAATGTATGCATCATTTGCATAGCCATTTCTTGGGTCCTGTATTCAGTGCTATGGTTCTGTAGTAACCTAGTAAAGGACAGGGTTTCCTCACTGCATTATCCTTCACCAGAGCGACAGTTACGTGTATGCACAGGCTTTGGAAAGTTCACTAGGACTTTCGAACACTCGTACGTTAGGGAATGCCTAGCACACCACTAACGCTTGCTAGAAAGTTAATTTGACAACAGATGAGATAAACCTTCAGTTTTAGGCACCACATTGCTGCCGTATTCTGAAGGCAAACTTACTGCCTGAACTTGTATGAGAGATAGCATAGCTCTTGCTCATCCTGAGTCAGATCGACTGGTGGTAGAGGAGGGCCTCCGCCTGTCCCCATTGTGTATTGCCTTTGTTCTGCTACCTTGTCCTTTACGTTCCTTTTTAATTTATTCCATTTTTTTCAATTGTATGGTCTCGCTGGAACAACGTCTGTGTGTTGAATTCTTCTGCAATATTGTCCCAGGTCTCTTTTGTTGTCCAGTTTTTTTTTTTATTTTCAATGTGGTGGTGTTTTTTAGTTATTTTGGGAGAACCTCAATTTCTTGTTATAAGTTACTTTGAAACATAAATATGTCAATGAAATTTTTATTGGTTTTTCCTTGCTAAGCATGCAAGTCGCTTACTGAATATTTATCAAAAATATTGGAAGAATCAGGGTTACAAATAAAAGTAAACATGTCCGACCGGGACGTCGCCGTCGGACACGTCGAACGCCGAGTGAGTGTTAAAAACGGTTGCATGAATACGGCGACAATTTGGAGAGAACATGTCACGGTTCGAGTAGGGAAGTTAGTATCGCAAGGCAGTTAATGCCAAAGGTCCCGGGTTTGAGACCCGGCTCGGACGTGTTCACTTTTATTTGTTGTCCTGATTCTTCCGATTTTTCTGGTAAATATAAATATTGTAAATATATAAATATTGTAATATTGTAAATATATATAATATAAATATGTTAAGTTAATAATAAGGAAATAAAAAATGTTATTGTAATTTTTACAAATTGTTTTATTTAAATGATTTCAAGTTTTTAAAACCTGTTATTTTACATTGCTACACACCTTTTTTTTTTTTTTTTTTATTGAAACTGACACGGTTTGGCTACATCACCTAAAATCCGAGATGTGAGCCCATAACACCTATTAAATTTGAAAG
>WYDE02184356.1:0-10820 GCA_009867175.2 Adela reaumurella | reverse complement strand
CGGACAACACGTATAACAGATTTTTTTCTTTGTATTTTTCTAAGTTAATTTATCTGGTGCATCGACTGCGGCGTTACTTCATAATATAAAAATTTTAAGCAAATCGCCGACGACTGAATCGTAAAAAATCTAACACAACTTTGCTTAATTATTTTTAAAAAGGTAACTAACTGTAATTAATTGAATCTTATGGCCGTTTGACGGATTCAGTGAACCAAATCCACATTACATAACACTACAAGTCCAACGTTTTAACTTATCTCAAAATATTGTTAACAAAAAAAATCTAATTAATTGGCGCCACCGGGCAGTGGCCCCGGGAGAGATGAGCAACGGAATGGACATTCAAATCAATGCTGACTGAACAACTCATCTAAATTCATGAATAGGTTATAGTTAAATAAATAAATATAGACTTATCTATTTAGCAGAAGGTGGACTTATTGCCGGATGCAATCTCTTCCAGTAAACCTTTATACACTACAACATATTCATATTATTAATGTATGATTTCCTCACGGTGTTTTCCTTCACCGGGGTGCATTATAATTTTGCACACAATTTTTAACCGAGATTTTAAAATCCGGAAAAATTGTGCCCATACCAGGTATAGAACCCACGACCTCTCGAGTAAGAGGCGTGCGCTAACCAACTAGGCTACTCCGCAACCCAATAGTTGACTGATATAAGCTAACCTGGGCGCGGAGATAACAATTCATGAATTTCGATGAGTTGTTCAGTCAGCCTGGTAGCGAAGTCGGTTAACGCACTGGCAGCTATAGCCGGAGACCCAGGTTCAAATCCTGGCTGGACTGAATAATTTTTAGAAGTTTTATGAATTATTCAGTTTCATATAGTATACAAAATGAGTTTTTATCGTACAGAACGGTGAAAATATGGACCGTTTGATATCCGTGGTCTAGAATGTTGAGAGCTGTCAGTTAAACCAAGAATACAAGAAGGTAAATTTTTAAAATGCACTCATCACAGCCCACATTTCTCATTTCCATACTTCCAACTACTTATTTACATTCGGACCGTACTGAAGCGTGTCGACGTATGCAGAGCAGAGCAGTCAGTTCCGTAGTAAGTACTGACTGACTGCAGTACCCGATTTTGCACGGGCACACGAAGCCCATCGCTAGGGTTGTGCCAAAAAAAGGTTGGCTTTTTAAATGTATTCTGTCTAATTAAATCATCAGTGATGTATTATAAAATGTATACTTTTTAAATAAAAATATTATGAACTAATGCAGCACATCATGTCATCACGCCACTTTCCCGTATGGATAATTGAGCGCCATTAGACAAGCTCCTGACATACATTATTTGCTTTATCAACTGTCATACCTCATTTCATAAATGCACGTCTATTACGGGAGCCACGAAATTATAAATTTCTATATATTTATAACTAGCGACCTGCCCTGGATTTGCACGGTTGACCTAACCTATATCTGTAGCGCATTTCATTTCATGGAAAATGGAAAATATTACGATATGTTCAATTCCTACAGTATGGCTACAACATATTCAATGTTTTAATTAGACAACACAAACTGGTTTTGCTTAGAAGTTACACGGGGAAGGCAAAATTATCGCCATTACCTATGTCTTTCCATGTAGAGGCGTTTGTCCTTTAATAATGTCACTGAAATAAATTTTATTAATTAGTACCTAAGTACTTCGATGATACGGACATTGGACTTGTTTTGAAACTACTACGTAATAAGTCATAATTTTAGTAACATAACTATTACTAAAGGTCTAATATTATAAATTCCCGATGCTACAACATCAGATTGATCTGGTGCATATATGATCTTCGTTAAATACAAGGAATATTTACTCCAGTCTTTTGGTAACATGCTTCGCGATGCACCGTCAGTTCCGTCAATCCACGAAGTTTCTTATCAGTTCTTCTAGGCAATTAAAATTTGGTGTGTGGTGAGCTATTGCCATAGAATTTCATCAGCGTCGTTGGCTCAATGGTTGCGATATTCGCTTCTATAACTGAGGTTAAGTACTGCCGAACGCGGTGAGGTCTTGGATGGGTGACCACTTGACCGTTGACGCTGGTCGTGGTTCGGATTACACGTTAAACTGTAAGTCCCTTCCCTCTCCTTAAATGGTGGTAGGTTTAAACCCGCCCGGGTTGGTAACACCGCACTGAATGAAGGTCGATCGAAGCGGCTATGAAACATAGTTCGTGTTTTCCGTCCAGTTCAGTGTAGGCCGCTGGAATTGAGGGAAGCGCTTATATGGCATCTACCTACATAGTTCACCAAGATGTTTAGGCTCACATCACTATTACCAGAAAACTGGTGCATTATTTGATGTAGCCTTCCATGTCAGTTTCAGCAAAAAAAAAAGAATCTATATAAATACTTAAGTAACGTAGAATAAGTGGACGTTGGAAAATTTCCCAGTTCTTATTGTAAATTGAAAATTGGTCTGTGGCGAGGTATTGGCATATCTATAGAATGAACCTATAAAATTAAATTTTCAGCTCGATCATGCTCACAGGAAGACAATTCACCGATTTATAGCCAGTTCTTCTAGGAAGTTTAAAATTAGCTATAAACCGTTACCGTTTAAATAAAAAAAAAATCTAAATAGGTTCATCCGTTTGGGAGCTATGATGCCACCAGACAGATACACAGAGTTAACAGATACAAAAAGGTTGAAAAGGACCTAGGAAAACTTCTAATTTTCCTTTCGTTCCCACGATGGAAGAATATTTTTATATTTAATTTTTAGTACATATTTAAGTTGTTATATGTTATTGCTGTGTTATTATAACATGTGTTATAAAAACATGTTATTATAATAAATTATTTCAATACTTTAAAAAAAATTGTTTAGTACTTAAATGTCAGATGCAAATGTTGAACTTTTTTGGACGGGTATTAAAAATACTTAAACGCACATCCAGGGTGAGAATATAGGACCCATCACATAATTCCTATGTAATGTGAATGAATGAATGTATTCTTCATTGTATTACACAAATTACGCTAGTTATTTTAGTTTTATTGGAAGCGCGACGCGCCGAACCACCCAGACGGCGACTAATGACGGTCATGGACATTCGGTCGTATGCGGTCATTTCGAATGCCATGCCGGCCTGATAGGTGCCTATTCACGACTCGTAAGGACTCGAGACCTTACAATGCTTTTTAAATTACCGCGGTCGCTGAACAATTTTTTGAAAACTTCCGACTCTTCTCGCGGCGACTTTATCGGATTGTCCGACGTTTCGACAGCGTCCTGTTCACGGAGACGTCCGCTAGCTACGAGCTTAGCAAACGTACGTACGTTTGCTAAGCTCGTAGCTCGTAGCTCGGACAATCCGATAAAGTCGCCGCGAGAAGAGGCGGAAGTTTTCAGAATGTTGACTCGAGACTGTGATTGAAGGGAAATAAAATATGACTTTAATGTCTCTTGAATATTCCTCTTAAACTAACCTTGATTTTAGACGAAAACACTACAACAACTCTTCATTTCATTCTCTGCATTTAGCCGAAGAAGAAGAAAAAAAATAAGTATTACGTTATATGATATTGATTACGTATATAAAATGTATATGACACGCTTCGACTAGAGTACCAGCCTCTTTTTTTTCGTCGGCTAAGAATTATTATCAGCAAACTATCACGTTCTATTTTTAAAAATCCAACGCTTTCGCCTAAGGGATTAACGCGCCTGTATTTTCCAGCAAGTTAAACATTGTTTCACAATGTCAGATTGCTAGTTAGCGCGCGAATTCGCACACAATGGAAGCGTTGCGTCTGTCAATTTGGCGGGAAACCTGCCAACATCAAACTAACAACCTAACACATATTTGGTATTGTTCCACGGCTGGGGGGAGGGGAAGCGCGTTTACGCATAACTACCATCACGCCTCTGCCCCGGAGGGGTAGGCACGGACAATTGAACGCCATATTATACGTTCCTGAGACGAAACCTTTGCTTTATCCACTGTAATGCGTCGCTTCATACACGCTCGTCGGTTCCTGGTGCTGCGAACTTGTCCTTTCCGTAAAAGGTTACCAAATGTTTTACCAAGTATTTTCAAAATAATTTTATAATAAAAATTTACTGAGTGCTTAATTATGTGCCAGACGAATCACTGGCCTTAGTTCCTCGTATTTTTAATTAGATACGTCTAACTAATAGGTATGATACAACCTTGTTAAAACAGAAGGCATTTACTTTGTCTGGCACCGAATAAAAAAATCAGTAATTTTTTTATACAATTATTTGGAACTTTTGGGTGATTTTACTACCTGAGTGAGCCTAAATAGCCGTAACCATAAATGATATTGATTGTTTATTACGGTGAGCCAAAAGTATGAATCCTCTACTTTTGGCTTTTGATAAAAAATCAATATCATTTACGGTTACGGCTATTTAGGCTCAGGTAATGTGCTAAAATGCATCTGCAGGAAAGCTTTCATACTCTATATAGCCCTCGATAGGCAAATTTTAATGGGGAGTAAAATCGGAAAATTAACGCTAGATGCGTTACAAAGTGCTCACTATACCTATCTTATGAAATAAACAAGTGCGCACTATACCAATCTGGCGTCAACAATAAAGTGCGCACTAAACCAATCTCGGGCATTTTCTTATGTTTCGACTTCTTCTTGTAGTAGGTCGAAAAGTCGACAGGTCAACTTAGTCGACTTCTTGGTTGCAACTTGGTCGCAACTTTGTCGCAACTTGGTCAGAACGTGGTCGCAATCGCTCGCAACTTACTATACGTGTAATAAGTGGAAAAGAAGCGATATATATTGGCAACATTCGTCCGTCCCGCAAATATTAGGTCATTAACATAAAAACAATTTTCCCTTGTGCTCTATTTTCCGGGTAATTCCAGGTACTGAAGACAGTAAAGGAAAAAAACTTGTGGAGTAATTTAACACCTATACAATGGTACCATAAACTTGTGGATGGATAAAGTTGTGGAGTATTTTAATACCTATTCGAAAATTAGTCCTGAACTTTGGGAGAAACATACATTTTCTCATATCGTTAAGAACACTAGCAAGGTGGGCAAACGCCCAGATGATGCTGCCACCTGCCGGTACTTAGGGTCAACCAGGGAAGCTGCATTCAAAATTTGGGTGAGATCAGACCATGGGAAGTAGTCGGACTTGATGTAAATACACATTAAAACCCATGAAGTGTAAACTCCCTACGTAACAAAGGCATATGATATTACGTGTAATAAATGATTTCTCATTATGTAGGTACGTAAATTAATTGAGGGCAATCAAATAGACGTACTTACTTCTAGTAGGTATGTACATACATACATACACATCACTCACGCTGAATCCCGAAAATCGGGGTAAGCAGAGCAATCGGTGTTGTGCTGCAAGAACTCCGGTAAATTACAGCACAACACCGACCACCACATTTCGCGAGGTATTAGAACAAGATATCAAGTAGCATGTAAGGCGCGAAGACCCACCTACTCCATGACTTGGTAGAAGTACCGTGCCAAGGCGAGAGGTAGAGAGCCTGATGCCCTTTAGCACGGCATCTTGTCCTTATCCCTTAGTAGAGTTTTACGACATGCATTGTAAGAGATACTGCATAGTGGGGTCATTCTTTTAAGTACCGGCCCCGCACGGTACTGCTTATGCGTTAATATGTCGCACTTTCTGTAAAACACACACGTAACACGCGGTATATACACACGTACAATAATACTCATTCGTTTCTTAAATTATTTTCCAACTTTGATTGCTTGCGCATCCAAGCGCTTCTTCGAATATCCGTTTAGAAAATAAAACTCCAACTGCAAAGCAGACTGACCCAGATTCAGGCACGTCGGTAAAATAAAGCCATTGTGAGTAGAAATACATAAATAAGCCGCCAGCATTCCAATCTAACTGAATAAGGGACCGTCCATTTTCGCCCCGACTTTAAACTGGCCCGTATTTCTCGAGGACAAAAAGCGCGCTTGTCCTTCCAGCAGGTTTTACCTATAAATCGTAACAAAATGGAACAAAACACGACCGAAACAACGGCGGGGTGCGAGACGGCCGGGAAAGGACAGCGTGTGTTGTCCACAATTCACTTGGTTCCATGCGCGCATCGCATCCTCTAAATTATTGTCATCTCAATGATGAAAATAAAATCCGCCATTTTATTTGGTTGTATTTTCGTGATAAGCATGTAATCCGCTTATTTATATCGTTATAATGGATATAATAAATGTAAAAAAAAAACGGTTAAGTATAATCACGTGCTAAGGGGTCCATACAATATTACTTGGCACTTTTGGACAAAACTTGCACACAAAACAAAACTTTTATAATTTGGTACGCATTTACAAGATGATTTTACAGAATATTTTTGAATGCTTAATTCATGTAAAAATGCTAGCACAAAATTAAAATTATTTTAATAAAAACTGTATCAAGCGAACAATCTAAATATATATTTATTCGTGATAAGGTATAAGGGCATCAATCTTGCGATATCCCACTCAATTTATGAGTAAAATAAATATTTCAATTTTCTCTTTTGAGCATCCTGCACACCACTCACAATGGTTTTTATTTTATGTATATTTAAATTTCGCAATACATTTATTTTTTTAGGATTTTTGGATAAATTATTGATAGAAAAGTGCATGTCACAAGGTTCTGTGACATCCATACAGACAAAGAGGCAGACAGACAACGAGCGATTTATTTACCTTTTAGTAATTTTTTCTATGGGAACTTAAAAATAAATAATTGACGTGTTCTTATGCAAAATGAATTTTCGACGAATAAATGCAAGTGATCTTTTATTTTTTTTTTATGAACAGAACTCTAAAATTATCTTGGATTCGAAATCATGTAATGATTACATTATGATAAAAGAAAAAAATAACATGTGAAACATGAATCAGGGAATTTTGTGGAACATTGATGATACTTATGACGTAAAATAAATTATTCTTTTAAATAACCGTTTATTCGGTATATTTAGTAAAATTTCGGTAGGTAATATATACACTTGACAAAGCCCCGAAGTTTTACTTAGTATCAAAACTCTCACTCCTTAGGAGAAATTCAATTTGTGTGGACAACATTAACCTCTGCCACTGATCCGGCACTGCTCGGGCAAGCCATTATCGCCTAGCAAGCTAAACGTCGCGTTGTCGACACGCTCGATACGTAGAGTTTTATGGTTTTTGGGTTTGGTGTCTTTTTTATGGCGAAATGCGGGTTTGAGGACACATTCGGGCTTGGAAATCGTTTTGTTTTGATGGGTTTAATCTGTATAGACAAACTATCGTTGTAGTTTACATACATTTAAAAGCGGAGTCGTTATACATATTCGTCTTCTAGACAATTACTTATCATTTGTGTGTTATTGTGCAATTGTTTATTATTGTTCAATCATGTTAATAGTGGTTGAAGTATTGACTGAATTGCATTAAATTAAAATAACACCATTTCAGGATTTTTCAAATAGTAAAAGCGATTCCTCTTTTATGAAATGCTGAAGTGGTATCGAAAGATCAGTCGCTCAAATATGTTAGACTATATAAGATATATGATTGGCCATAGCAGACATTCCATGATTGACAATAAGTTAAAAAAAATAATTACTTAAATTTACGCGAACCTGCTGCATGGAATATTAACGCTCTTTACTTAGTAAGGTATTTATTAACTTTATTCTTGGAATCTTACCACTTTCCTAGGACAGCAGGTACAGCTCGCCAATACCCTAGGTATACTCGGAGTGAACCTGTCTCCTGATTTAAATATTGGTTAACATAATATCGCTGATAAAGCCAAAGTAAAAAGCTGTAAAAAGCTGAGAGTCCTCATCAAGAACGCCTTCAACTATGTATATAAGACCCAACTGCAGTCACCTATGGAACTGCTTGTCAAAATGCCACTTTTCAGCATTAGAATCCTGACATTAGACCTGGGGATCTTCAAAAGGCGTGTTAATAAATTGTAAAACGACCTTTTCGTCCGCTTTTTAGCCGTCATGGTGCCTCTCTGAGCGTGGTTTCGTGAGGAGTGATGTTATTGTCTGTGTCTGATTTTCTTTTGAAGTTTTGGGCACATCCACCCATGCTGGTTGTAAATAAAAAAAAAATAATAATAAGCGTTAGTAGGCGAGCTAAGCGGGTAATAGGAGATACCGAATTAATTTGTAAGCTACATACACTCAGCCATCGGAGAGAGGTGGCTTCAATTTGTGTCTTCTACAAGCTGGTCCATGGGGATTGCTCGTACTCGCTACATGGCTTAATTCCCGCTTCTTCTTTGTACCATCGACTCCATCCTTTTTGTCGTCGGCGTACCGAAGTGACGAACCAAGTTGTTCGAGGACTCATTTTTAATACGTACAAGATGTGGAATTAACTCCCTTCTGATATATTCATCGGTTTCCGTAACGTTGAGGCCTTCAAGATTAGCGTTAGCGTGCATCGGTTGAGAAAATGTGCAGTTTTCTATTCCGTCGATGTTGCAAGTAATAAAGTAGTCAAATGCTTACCGACTATAAAATTACCAGCAATCAGCTAGCTATATATTATACCTTTGAACAATTGCTATATTTGCCGAGGATCCAAGAACTGTGTCAGAAAGAAGTGTGTCAGATTGGCCGAGCGGGCAAGAGCACGCCTCTTAAGATACCCACTGGTAAGAGATAAGAGATCTTCGATACCCACTGGGAGCACAATAGTTATAACTTTATAATTTGTGCTAAATGGCCGCTGATACACCGGTGAAGGAAACATCGTGAAGAAACCCACTTCCAAACCGGTTTGTCACTATAGAAGTGTATGATTAACGAATAAAATGGCTGCAAAAGAAAGAAAAGAAGAAAGAAGATCCAAGAACATTTTCAATCGAAGTTACCTATATTATTCTTTTCATCGGTTTAGAACGCAAGGTTATTGATTGAGGCAGTTACTCTTATTGCTTTGGTTAAACAGCAGAATAGTTTCGTTTCACGATTTTACCAACATAAAGAACAAATTAAGTGGGTACATTTGATAAATGCGAATATCAGCCTCACGATATTAAACAAAAGAAAGTCATGTAATACGCAAGAAGAAGATATAACACGAATAAATCTTTTTGACATAACCCATTGTAACCTAAATACCGATCGTCCTCAGTAACTGCTGAAGTTTTCATATAAATTGTGCTACTTTATTGGTTTGTCTAACACGTAAAAAGTTCCTGGAAAACATCCAAGAAAGTAAATAATGTCGCATTAAGCAAGGAAGCCATTTGAGGAAGTCGCGGCCTAGGCTTACAGGAATCACTTCAGAGTTCGACCACTTTAAAAGGAAAGTTGAGGAGAGAGGCCGAATGACAGTGGGCTGGTCACATGTCGCGGGAGTTTGTAGTCTGACGTCACAGCTCGAGTGGCGATCTATATCGCGTATAACCCGCGCGGATAAAGAAGAGATTTGGGAATTGAGCTTCTCATGCTACTAAGTGCAAAACAGAAATAGAAAAGTATCATGGAGAAAGCTAATTTTTTTCTAATTCAAACTGTCACAACGAAAAAAGGAATCATTGAGTAATGACGAAAGATATAGCCCTCAAAATGAAAAATCAAGATCTATTCTTTATCCGAGCGGGTTATACTGTTGTTTTTGGCTCAAGGCGGAGGTTTATTTCTGATCACTTTGTTGTAACGTGCCACTAGATTGCGCTGCACCTAATCAACAAAAATAGTTCAACGACAAAGGGTTTCCCGCCTTATAAAGATATCGGTTCGGGTCGGGATACTGGGTTCGTGTTGACTGGGAGGGTTCATTTACCGAGGGCGGAGCCGCGGGAAAAGGCTAGTAATCTACATAATAAATATAAAAATGGGTGTTTGTACATATTTTAACGTCAATAAACTCCGAAACCCTTTGACCGATTCAGTTGACACTTTCTAAAGTTGTTGTTGGCACTTGTTAAATAGTTTTTATGCTGTCTTCCTTTGCTCTAACTAGCCACTAATATGACGCTGCATTGTATGGAGTTCTACACCGTTCAACTGATCGGTTCAACTGATCGCCATGAAAATTGGTGCACATCGTATTCGAACACGTAGATTTTTTTATCTCGCTATCAATTTTGCTATAACTCGCAACTAGATGGCGCAATTCGACATTGACAACACGCATTTTGATCCGCGGGAATTACAGTCATAAATATCATAGTTAAATACTACACATTATGTGCAAAGCATTATGTAAAGCAAGCATTAACTCCGAAATTTCTCAGCACTCAGCGTTGTGAAATAACTGACATAAAACCGATACGACTAGAGGAACACTGGGACAAGTAGAAAATTCGTCCTTTACGATTCACTAACTCTTGACACGCTCAAGGGCTTTACCAATATATCTACAAAAGTTTCAACATAAATATGTGAATGTATTTGCTTATACTAGCGCGTGAACGCGTTTCGATCGTTCAATAGATGGCGCCTCCAGTTGACTTACATTGGCATAGTTACAAGGTGAATAAAATTTAACATTTTTATGTGTTTTGAGTCAAAATTAGTTTTCCCGAAAAGTTTATTGTGCAGGGCCATGGATTAAAAAGGATGGATACATTTTACATAGGTAACCACGTACGTGCCCCAGGGACACTGACAGCCCGCGCGCGAGAGGGA
Source organism: Adela reaumurella (assembly GCA_009867175.2). Taxonomy (NCBI): domain Eukaryota; kingdom Metazoa; phylum Arthropoda; class Insecta; order Lepidoptera; family Adelidae; genus Adela; species Adela reaumurella. The sequence goes on along the minus strand of WYDE02184356.1, from coordinate 167 downwards.
GATGGAAATATGACTGAAGCTAGAACTACATCATTGTGTCGTGGTGTGTCGTGTCGCTGTGTGTCGGTATCTGTCGCATATCCCTCCCACATATTTTGTATGACTAGAACTACATCATTGTGGCGTGTCGTGGTGTGGCGCAGCGCGTTATGTCGCCGACTCGACGA
>WYDE02184245.1:0-10822 GCA_009867175.2 Adela reaumurella | reverse complement strand
CTGCATTAAGCAGACCTATTGTGCAATATTTAATTGTTAAATGGGTACAATAAAAAATAAATACAAATACAAATACAAATATTTGGTATTAAATTTAAATTATTTATTTGCAATCCAACAAAACGAATAATGAAAAAGCGCAGTAGGCACATATTTAACAATACATAACAATAAAAAAAAACAAAGAAAAAGTAACAATATCAAAACAAAAGAAAAAATGTAATAAACATAAAAATAATAAATATAGCTAGGATATTCTGACGATTTACAAAATGGAAAAGGCGCAGCTCAAATCCTTAAGAGAATGCTGGTAGCCGTAGCCTTTCCCTATATCACAGATTATAATAATAGAACACCTATTATCAAGCAATCTTGATGTCTACAAATGAAGGTAATATTAACAAAATTTCTGTGTGCAAGCGATTTTAAATTAAGGCGGTAGATGTATCAATCAAAGACAGAAATAAAACAAATAAAGATATAATTTCCATAATCACATTAGATAATCACATTATACGCTCATTATACGTGATCCTGTTGTAAATGTTCGCGACATTCAAGGACATACGATAGGTATGCAAAAGCAATCCACAAAGTGCTTCTTGTCGATGAATTGAAAAAAACAATATTTAGGAAACAATTGAAAGCGATTAACCGAGACAAAAGGGTTCCAATAAGCCGTAGATTTAAAATTAGACCATGACATCCTAAAAAAAACAGAACTGCATCGAACATTAATCGTTACAAGACAGGTAAAAAACAGGTGTATATTATAGTTGTGGTTTTCGGTTATGGCAATCCTAATCAATTGTAATATTGTGATGTATAATGCTTTGGGCTGACAACAAAAAAAAAAAAAAATACGAAATGATGATCGAAACGAAAAGATGGAAAGAAAACCATTCGAAAATGATTACGCGCATTGCGTATGTCGGCAAAAAATTAGCAAGCTAGTGTTGTAATTTTCGTTTGCTTTACGGGGACTGAATATCAATAGGGTTTCGAAAACACACAATCGTTCTTCCGGATTCTTTTTGAGCGTGTCTGATTTACAGATGCAGTCAACGTAGGTGGTCATTTTCTTTGGTGAAATTAAATTACCTATCCACACTACGCTACTTCATTCACATGCGTGAAATGCGTGGGAGGTAAAAATAAGGTAAACACATATTTTGAAAAAAATCACAAAAATAAATAAATTGTTGGATTCTAAAAAAAATCCAAGGATTGTTAAGGACATGCTTTCGTTCCCTACTCTCAGAGATTGTAAGAGTCACTGAATTTGAAACTCAATTCAGTGGTTAGTGTATTGGAAGACTGCCTTTCAAACGAAACAGCGTTTAAACTATTTAAAAAGGCTCTTTGGGGCGAGGGTTCAGATTGAATGTTGATAAAATTTTAATCTAGGAACTATCGTATGAATAAAATTAAGGGTGTTCACCGCTGATTTTCGCGTGCGTTTTGAGAGTTAGAAACAAATTTTCAACAAACAAAAGTGGCTCGTAGTAAACTATATTATATGATAAATTTAAGGCAATAATTTTGTGCATACTTTTGTATTTTTATCATTACTATATAAAATTTACTTTCTGTACAGTGCAAACTCAAATCATGCCTTTTTAGAAATTCCACCGAAGGTGTTGTTTGGTGCAGATAGTTAGAGCATATGAAAACATAAAATAGAAAGTACTTAGTAGAAACAAACAAGCGAGTCCTCTACTTTGGTTTCTAGTGAACAAATTTTAAATATTTATTTTAGTTTTCTTAATGTAATTGGCTCAAGTAGTCAAATATCTGTACTAGATTATGTGCCCCAAAAACTAATTATATGTGATTAAAACCTAATATTGTCATTGCGTAAAAAATACATCTATTTATTTTTCATATATTATTTTATTTTTACATATTTTTTATATATCATAAAAAATATTCACATTTATATATACTTTTCTGTGAAAAATTGTTTGTCAAACATGATCAGTAATCGTCCTCCGAAATTCATTTTGTATGGAAGGAGCGCATTCGCGGACAACGCTTTTAATGGCCTCAATCACGATTAATGCAAAGTAAAACAAGTTCCAAAATTAAATTTTGAAAAATTAAATTTCTTAATGTAGTAACCATTCGGTACCAAACTCCATCACTCTCTCTTTAGAAGGCGCGTAAATAAAACTTTAAATAATTAATAAAACAAATTTAAGGGAGAATGATGAAAAATTTTTCAATTGGAATTCTCCGCAGGTGATTTAGCCGTAATATGAGGCGACGCGCGACGTGTCAGTCTGTGATATTTCCAAAATGTCAAGATTTTCGTATTTTTCAAAATTTTAGCTCAATCGGAATGAGAAAGGCCGATTGACATACATCATCTCATATTACAGCTAAACCACCTACCGAGAATTGAATGAATTTTCATTATTCTTCTTGTAATTTGTGTTATTAATTATTTTAAATTTTATTTACGCGCCTTATTAACTTGCTCTTAATGCTGGAAAACTACCTATTTCTGTATTTTCTGCTAAATAATTACCACATCGCTGTCACCACACACCACACCAGCATACCAAATACCATATGCTAATTTAATTTTTAAAATGAATAAACTTATTCTTATTATTCTAATTACATACACGTAAGTATATGAATCTCTGAAAATAAAAGAAAATACGTCGCTTGCCATGCGAAATTCGCGTAACTAGCTTCTGTAATGTTATATATTATATATATATATATATAGTTTTTATAATCATCGAATAAAATTAAGCTCTGATCGATACCTGGGCAACCGTCGATCTAATTATGCCTTATGCACTATTAATTACCAGAGCGTACAGGAGCTTACATCCCCTTAAGGGATCAACACTATCCACACCGGAAATTATGGTCAGAAATACTATCATATTGCAAACCCGAGAAGTATTTCTCAGGTATAATATAATCAAGAAGTTTCATGACTAATCATGTTCGGTTTGGTATTTGTAACAACCGCATTTGTAACGGTGTATCACTTTCTTGCGTTACAAGTACGTGTTATATATATCGCGTTACTTACATGGTTGCGCAACTTAGGGCTTATTGCATTACTTTTATTCGAATATAAATTACGTATTTCGCATTACCAATTTAAATTGATTACTAATAAATTTTCGACATTATTGTTTGTTGGGTTCAGTGTAAATATACTCCAGATTTGCAGTAACTAATCAAATTACCTTTTCGATTTGAAAAAAAAAATACTTAGAATTGTGATAAAATATTTAATTTTTCTCCATTCTGGATTTGCCAACGGCCTCAATGAAGGAGCCATAATCAGACGACTTCAAATTGTACATAAATGCTTATGTAGGTGCTGTCTTATCCTTGCTGTGGTGCTGTGGAGAGCTGATGACGTCACGAATTCTCGACTTTTTTTTCTGGCATCATTGTTTTTTTATTCATTGCGCTATATTCGTACATCTATTCAAAACGATAAATTAATTCCCTTGAGTAGTACATTTCGCGTAAAACCTCTCCTCCGAGTGTCCGTTTTCAATAGGCACAGCAGCACACGTACCTACTGAGCGCGTCCAGTGACAACTATTTTTTACCCGACTGCGCGAAGCAAAAGGGAGGGTAATGTGTTTAGCGTGTATATATGTTTGTATGTATGTGATTATGTGAGAATCCTTTGTGTAAACCTACAGTGTAAACGACTTGATGCATTTTGGTGATTAGGGTATCAATGGATTGATGTTAATGACATAATTTGCTATATCATAGGCCATAGGCTACAGAAATTTGTTAAAAATGTAATATGGCAGCCATATACCTACGCTATTTTGTTTAGAGTTAAAAAAAGTTACGGAAACCCATCGTGTGTCAAAATTAAGGTATTAATTAGACTATTGAATGAAGTGAAGTGCAATGATATGTTCTTCTGATGATAACTCTTTCATATACTTAATATAAGTAGTAGTAAATGATGCATACTTTATTGCTAAGACAATCTGAGTCGATATAGTGTGATAAATTCAGAAAACTCACTTTGCGTAGCTTTCTTCTATCATTCGAGGGTTATTCGTCTCGTTTAATTTTCTTTGGTTTTTAATTAGGTAATAATCTATGTAAATAATAGACATATTTAACCTTTGTTGAGGATATGCAAAATTAGAAAAGCTAAATTAAAACAATTTGTTGGAATTAAGTTTGCATTTATTCAAAAGATTGCACGATTTCACAATTTTCACGTATCGCGATCTTTAATTTTTTTTATTATAAATGAAAATGCGAAATTAAAAAAAAAAACAACGGTGTTGCATCCTATCCTACTACCGTAAAAAAATACTACAGAATACTGAAGGTATTCCATTAGTATTTCCACTAGTTACAGTTGCTGTAACTAGTGGAAATACCTAAATGTTCCATACACATATATGCATAATGTAAATACACCCTAAAAATATTCGCGAGCCCTGCGTGAGCCCTTGGCAGAGAATCAAAGCGAATTTATATTTTTAACACAAAGAAACGGTGGAATTTGAAATCTCAATTTAAGATGTGTTCAGTACGTTCATACAAAGGTACGTACATAATACTTACTTCTTTATCTTCTACCAGCGTTGCAACTCGACCGGGCTGCGAACAAAGACAATTACCACATTATTTGACATAATAATTAAGGGATAAAAGTTTATTGACGTCAAGAAAAATATTAACTTTTAACTTATAAATTATATTTTCTTGAAGATTAACTGCGTTTTGTTCCGCCGGAACAGAAATAAAATTCAAGCCGTTGACAGACAACCCGAATAAAACTAACTTATATACGCTAAAGACGAAAACGATATTATCACAGTTATATTATGTAGAAGATACAATACATTTATAAAGACAGCAAGCGAAATGATTTCCTATAAATAGAACAAGCTCACTGACGAAATTGAAAGTATTCTTACATTGTTTCAAGTAATGCAGTGTTGAAAGAAGAAAAAACCTGACGAATCGTTTCAACTACACCTCAAGTACCAACAGGAATGTTGACATAGTTAGAAAATTCATTTGTTTCGTTGGTGTTGCCATAAAAACAAACTATGTTGAGTGTGGCTGCATTAATATACAGACCTACATTAACTTCTTCGCACGATTCTTTGTATTTTTATTTATCATATAAATATAGGGGCTGAAGTTGAGCTCCTATTTTATGGGGAACAAGTTTACAAGTACATAAAAAATATTAATGTTTTAGTCCGTCTAATTGTAATACTGAGTAATTGACGATTTAAACGGTTCTCGGAGTTACTTGTGAATTAAATAAATCGAGAAATACGTAAGCTCATCGGGTTTCGGGCCGCTACTGCGTCTGTTGTGTATCCTTGGCAAAATAATATTTTCATTTGGTACTAAAATCCCCATCTCGTTTCCCAAACCGCCCCAAAAAGAAAACCCGCATGAACGATTTGACCCCTTGATGTCTTTCTGATCTCCCAACAAACTTTCATCCCCTATTCCCCGTTAAGGAATGAATTTACAAAAAAAAATATTTATAAAAAAAACAACCCGAAGCACCAATTTTTACATATTTAACTTTAAAAATTAAGAACTTCCATAAACACGTTCATGCGCTATTTAACCCTCTTACTTGATAAATTTTCAAAAATCCTTTCTTAGTACTCACCCACGTTACAAAAGGACACCGTGTGCAAAATGTCATAATTCTAGATGCAACGGTTAAGGCTGTGCGTTGTCTGTCAGTAAACAGAGCTGGATTTTATGTAGCCTATATTTTGAGAAGTATAGCAAAATTTGCGAGTTCTATGTTATATATCGCCTTCGGTTCTCGCTACCACGTGTTCACGTTCGAAGAAACCAGCCATTTTGTATGGGACACACACCTTGGCGTAACCGGAACTGGATTTTACGTACCCTACATGCAGATTTCTTCCGTATGGGAGCCAAATCTTAGCGTAAACGGAAATGAATTTTAAATAAGCTGTCGTGTGTCTCATCTCATATAGCTAGCTAAAAGTGTGAGTTACAAGTTTATATCTCATACGAGTACTCGCTGCGTGTCCATGCACAAAAATTTGTGTAATTTTGTATGACAGTCTTATCTTAGGTAAAAGGAAAATAATTTTAAGTAGCCTATTCTGTGTCTCATACCGCTAATATTACAACTTATAACTTCATATAATATCATCTGCGTTCTCGCTACGTGTCTACGTTCGAAAAAAAAGTCTAATTTTGTATGACATCCAGATATTGGCGTAACTGGAACTGGGCTTTAATTAAGTAGACTAACCTATTAAATATATGACTAAATTTGTGTGTTTCTATACCACCCAAATGTTCTCTACGTACTCATGCTAGGTAAAAAAATTCGTTTTGTATTGGAGCTAAATCTTAGCTTAATCAGAACTCGGTTTTGCGTAGCCAATAATAATAATATTGGCTCATAAGAGCCATAGAGCTTTTAAAGCTCATAAGAGACTTACTGGTAAATGTGCATGCACGAAGTGCATATCTCGCTACGTGTGCACGCTCGAAAAATATCTATTTTGGTATAGGAACCACATCTTAGCGTAACAGGAATCGGATTTTAAGTAGCATATCCTATGAGTCGTATTACTAAATGTGCGTGTACTAAGTTTTTATACTACCCATTTCTTCGTACGTGCCCACACTCGATAAAACCTGTCGTTATGTATGGAAACCACGTCTTAGCACCTGAAACTGGATTTAAGTTAGCTTACAATGTAAGCTGTATAAGTAATGGAAGCCACATCTCAGCGTAACCGGGACTGGATATTATGTAGCCTATCCTATGTCCCGTATAGCTGAATGTGTGTGTACCAAGTTAATCGAAATTGGAAGTTCAATTTGAGAGTTTATGCAGGAACATACCGAGTCACCTACCCACCGACATACAGAAAATATTTGTAAAAATCGTCAAGATAGTTTCAGTATCATGCATGGAGCCTATAAACGTGATATCTCTTATAACAAAGTAACTTACTCTATGACATTCCTTATTGCTTCATTCTTATTTATTATTGATAACACTGTCCGACACGCCCAAGAGGTAAAGCAGCTGACGGCAGCAGTGCTACTGAGGCGCCACAGTTACCTATCAATGTAAGTAACAAGTATTAGTAACAATCGATTGCATTGACGCTTCCGGTTTGCTGACAGTGCTTACAGCACTAAAAGCATAAGAAAGAGCAATAACGCATCGGGTCCAGTATAAAAACAACTTGGCCCCCTCCCTTCAGCCTCCGCGCCATCCAACACCGCTGGGCTTCCCGGTCCTCGCACTGGTGAACCACGGACCAGGAATTGACCTGGCCAGGTATTCGTCTAGAACTGGCAATACCACGAGTGCTAGCTAGATTAGTTTGTAGGTGCGATAGGTCTGTTTTCCTCCATTCAAGGCGATTTTAAATTGAAAAACATATTTTTAAGTTTACCAAGTTTTTTAAACGGACTAATAAGTATAAAATTATATCATTATGCATATTCACAATTTCATATTTCAATAAATAAAAAACTTTGATGAAATTTAAAAACATAGAAGCCTAGCTACTAGGTTCTATAAATCAATGAAAAAAAAAAGAAAAATCAGATGTGTTTTGATGTAGAAAACAGGTTTCTACTAAGAGCAGTTCTGCGACTTTTTTGTATGGGATAAAATTTTAAAATGTAGGCTCTTAAGGAGCTGGCACGAGCTTACGTTTGCGCATTGAGACTCGGTCAAGATCGCCTTTTCATAGATGTGTTATGCCTAAAAACCCTAATTTTCTTAAACTATAACATCTAAGGAGATAACGAAATTCACAAGAAAAACACATCACAAATCGAAATATTTTAAACAGGGTGGGCACACACATCACTGACGATAAAACATTAGAAATTGAGGAAACATAATACACCAGGTATAGATCGATTCATTTAAGATGACCCTCAGAAAGAATGCTGTGACATCGGAATGTGCCGCTAGAACAGACAAAAACTCGCAAATCTACGTAAATATGTGTTATCCGCCTCACAATACATCTACTGAGGGCGCACATCACACATTTACGTAGATTTGTGAGTTTTTGACTGTTCTAGCGGCACATTCAGATGTCGCCGCATTCCTTCCGAAGCTCATCTTTAATGCATCAGTCAATAACACTAAATTGGGAACACTTAACTTACAAGAAACTGGCAGGCAGCTGAAAGCCTGTAAAGCATAAATGGCGACAGTTTTTAGCCAGAAATAGCAGTGATTCGCTTTGTTATAAATTATTTACAAAACAGAAAATGTAATCGAGGAACTGCGTTTAGATTTTACCTATTTTTTATTTTTTTTTTTAAGTTCCTGATTATTCTCCGATGTTGAAAATTCGGAGTTTTTTGTCAATGCGATTTGTTGTTCTTTCACTGGGCTAGTGCAGCGAAAGAATGGAGAGCGCATGTTATTAAGGAAATTTAACAAATACATATATAGGAACACCGTAAGTAGGTACCCTTTACATACTATCACTGACAATCTATATTTACAAACACTTTTAAGTACATTGACTGTGGATGGAAATGTATGCCATCATCTTTTAATTTATCGTATTATATCGTAATATAATTTTTTTTTTGTTTTTTTTTTTTTTTAGACCTTTCATCTTCTTTTATACCAAAAACAAAAACAATTTACATAGTATATAAACTAAGCTATATTACCTATTGACTTGGTCTCCTATTTCATTGAGATCGACTTTGGTTATAGTCCTGGGCAAGGAATCTCCACCGGACATAGTAGACAGGTCTGACTCGATCGACGTTCGCGACACACTGTTTTGACTCTCTGTAAAACATTAAAATTTATGTCATTCTCAAACTTAATAAGGTTTCGATTAAATTGTATAGACTAGATAATAAATATAATGAGACATACCTTTTCCATACAAATTATAATTCAGAACCGGTATCGGTTCTTTGAAGTGTATGGAGTTCCGAATCGGAGTGTTCTGATCAAAGTGCAATGTTAGTCTATTTCGTTTCGGTGTGCAGTTTGCAGAGAGAACTTCCTTGTGGCCGCCGATGATAGGGTTGACGGGATGCGCCGGGGTCGCGTCCCCGTCTATCTTGTCGTGGCCGTTCTCAGTGATTGCTGTGAGACCGACGTCTTTGACGATCAGACGGTGGGCGTTGTCTGGAAAGAAGAAATTTGTTCTTAATGGAAATGTATTGTGTAAATCCAATGTCAAAAATACATCCATGCGAATTTGAAAAACTCTAAAAGTGTAGAGAACATTTCAAAAAGACCTTTACCGACATAACATAGGGCTTATCCTATATGGTATACACAATGAAACACAGGAACACACTGGATGTAGACTGATGTATTGTGATAGACAGGTAAATTACATTGAATGATACTGTAGGGAACAGGGTGTGTCCGTAGTACTCCACATGACTCCTTAGCCGCTGGAGTCACAGGAGTGGAAGTACTTGGAGAGGATGGCCTGGTTGCCGTAGGGTAGGTAGGAGCTTCTCTTGGCCAGGTGCCGTTAGAAAAGTCACCTTACAATGGTACAGCGTCTGCTTATATACTATCGATTGAGGTTACACGTGAAGTGTGATCTAGTTAATATTGTCAGCTTGCAGGTCCAAAGTTCAGTGCGCGCGCGAGCCATGCGCGGCGGCAGTTTCTGAGGTCGCTAGTGACAGATTCATGTGTTCCTCAAGACCTTATTCTGGAGGGCATCGCAATATCAGTGTCTAAACTGGGTCTGGGTCCAACTGGAACCAATTTCCACTACTTTATATCTATGGTAATCGTAAAAAGATGTTGTTCTAAATGATACATTACATCTTATACTTTTCCACAGTAAAAAATTAGAAAATGGCTTGATTTATCACAGGAAATTACGTATTTTCAACTGGTCATAGGTATAGAAGATTGATATGCGAGGTGTGTTCAATATGACTGTATTGTGCTGATGATTCTTTCTTCTTTCATTCAATACCTATATCCCCTATGAAAATATGTGTCATATTCAAATGAAACGCGAAAATTCGACCTCGCTTTTTCGATGGCGCGCCGTCCATACGGCCAATACTAGCAGCTGCGTATTGCAGTGCGGTCGAACTGAACCAGCGGGTTAAAAATGACAATTAAAGTTTTAGTTAATGCTACTTTGAAAATTAAATCACGCGCGACCCGAGTGAAACTTGCAGCATCACAGTGGCAATAGTCTCATCGCGCATACCGCACGTCGGGCCCCTTCGCGAAAGAAATCCCGTTATTGTGCAGACTAAAAACTGAAAAATCTGGGAATGTTCATATTCCTATTTGGTAATCTTTAGGCCTGTCTACCTAGAGCAGAAGTAGTGCAGGTACGGAAGAGCGGAGACAAGGGAGAGGACGTGTAGTACAAGTATGACGTCACGTGTAGGCGTGCGTAGGACTGATACAAATAGCGCGCTTTTATAGTTACATATCAACTTTCAGGTCCTATAACTTCATCGTTTTAAAAGATATTGAAAAGTTCTCTCCCTGTAATTCTCAGCCTGCCTTAGACTACCCATTGATATTAAATAAAAAATTTGGAAACTTCTTCATTGCCGCAGGGAGTGCAGTTTTCTTGCGAAATGCGATAGATGCACATGTAATCACCTGAAGTGATTACAAGTGACAATTGTATGGTATTATAACTGAGTTAAATCGTGATAGTTTAAACAGCGTTTTGCCGGAGAATAAATTCGTAAACATTTTCAAGTGGTGTTCAAAGAGAGAGAAATAAACTCAGCTTGCAATGGCTTCACCAAGAGCATTTCCTGGGCCCATTGAAGACAGGGAGGAAGTCAC
>WYDE02184134.1:0-10822 GCA_009867175.2 Adela reaumurella | reverse complement strand
AGAAGTCGGAGCAAGGGGACTACCAGCGAAGTCACTCTATAGTCTTTTCAAGAATCTAGGCTTGCCAAGATCGGCGTAAGCTCATACATGGAGAGACCTTTAAAAGCGTCACTGGAGGCATCCTACAGTATATGAATATTTAGAGACAGGACGGTCGAGGACGGGACCGACAGTAGTAATTGTCCACGTCCTAGTTATCACAGACTAGCTGACGAGGGCTTGCAGCCAGCCGAAACGTAGTGCACGTTGGGACTTGCGGCGCCGCCTGTTGGTTCCGACCTCGTTCCAAACTCTTCTCTACTGCCAATGGGCCCGGATATGTTCGGTGAAGCCCATTGAGTGTTGAGTTCAACACCTTCCAGGGAAAAGTGCAATGTGACGCTTTTCTCAAGAACGGGGAAGCCGTAGAAACAAACTATTCTTCCTTGCATTAAAAAGTTCTATTTCTTCACGCGGTTTAAAGAGCAAGTGATGTAAAGATTTAAATAACATTTTCACGTTCAAATAATCTGTGAATTTCCTGCATAGAACACAAATTGCAGCGTTTGTGTAGAATTTTGTTTAGACTAGTTATGTGGCTGTTATGTAAACAAAACAAATTATTTTTGAACGATTAAATCTTAAAGGAATACCATAATTATATCCTATTGAAAAACAACCTAGGACAATTTGTCATGAACTACTGCATCTGCCATGAATCGTGCAGTGCGCTGTTTATGAATGATGAATAAAGGAGAGAATAATGACAGCATGTGTATGCATAGGCAGTGGCAAACATTTTGTAATTTTAGAAAGTGGACGTTGAAACTTTTTCCAGCGAAGTTTCTTACCATTTCTTCTTCGTATGATAATAAAACTGGTGAAATGTAAAAAGAAATGCAATAAAAAAAAAGAGAGAATATCACAAATTTGAGTGCAGTGCAATCAATATGGATGATGAATAAACAATTCATACAATTGTGAAGTCTTAGGTAGCCCAAAGTCAAGTAGGAAATGCTTGAGGGCAGTGAGTCTCATCTTAAAAAAAAATAACGCTCGTTTCGCAGAGTGAGGTTTGTCTCACTTTAACTTGATAGAAACTCTGAGACGTGTGTAGGGCTCATAGTGAGAAAGTAAGCACGTGTGAAGGTGTTGAGTGTGTGGTGCAGAGGCGGAACGGGCGGCAGCGGGGTGCCGGGCGCACCGGGAGCGGCGGAGCTGGCGGCGGCGCTGCGCAGGCTCACGCCCGCCGAGATCAGCAGCCGCCGCGCCGCACTCCACGCCGCACACGCCGTCACCCGATCATTCACAGGTAACATTTCCTTATACTGCATTCTCACACTTTTTTATTTATTAGAGACTATCGGCGTGGATTGTTGTGCCGATGGCGTCCACAGAATTTTGTACGGGGACTGTTAATGCCGTGCCGGCGTGACATTTGCGTTTTACTCCTCCCTTGAAAGATCCCAAGTTCATCACTGTAGGAAACACATTGGGAGGAAGTGCATGCTGCAGTTTTATTGTGCGGAAGATACAAGAAATGCTGGAGCTATTAGTCCGCTTAGGTAACTCTACAGATAATGGATGCATGTTCCACTTGTAGTTTTTTTATGTGAAAACTATACGGAAAAACTACCTACAGTTAGTTATAGTTATCCATCTGTCAAATGCATACATTACATACATGGATTCCTAAAATCAGGCACCCAGCAAACGTCAGATTAGTTTGTCTGATTAAAACTATGACATTATGCAGGAATAAATTTTTTTTAATCACTTTTATCCGTATTCGTGAAAGGTACATAATTCTGGTTTCATATTAAGGGGCCGTATTAGGTAAAATTCCACTGTTTCTAGAAGATTTTCCACCAATATTACTCACCCGAGAGAATCAGTATTAATGTATGTAAAACTTCATCTATAAATGCAGATTGGTAACTTTTTTAAAACACTATCAGATAAACTTCGCTAGATAGAAAAAAAGTCATGAACATGGCTCTGAATTTAGTTATAAAAACGAATTCGAGCAAACGTCAACGAATCAAGGATCTAGAAAAAAAAAATATTGTATAGGTTCAATATATAATATCTAAAATCTGTAACTTTTTACTTTTTTCATTAAATTAGTAGTAATGGACTTTTCGTCCACTTTAAAATTTCTGAGCACAGTGTGTTGCATCCTACTCCAACCCGCCAAAGCAGGGCCTCGAAAGAGGCATCCGGAATGATGAATGGGTCATTTCCGTAAATGTCCCGTACGTTATACGGAGCCTTAATCATGAAGTGCTAAACATATTTGTTTTCATTTTATGAAATAAATAAATGTATTGGGTTCTATCTTATCGCAGTTGTGATAATTATAGACTTCAGATAGTATGTTATCTACACTTGCAAAGGTTTACAACAACCTGACTAGAACAATACAGATTTCATAGACGCTTTCACTGATGACTGTATACGTGTCCTTAACGTGTGAGTGGTTGTGTTCAGAGAGCGACGGCAGCGCGGTGTGGGGAGTGGGTGCGCCAGGGCGCTGGCGGCTGCCCAACAAGCTGCAGATCGTGAAGCCCATGGAGGGCTCGCACACGCTGCACACCTGGGCGCAGCTCGCAAAGCCTAACATGTCCGGTATGAAACATTCTATTCATTACCTCTGCATGCCACAAATATATCTTAAAATAAGAAATATCAAACTGACGTGTCTTAAAGAAATGCTTCAAACATTATCCACAAAACCTAGTTGAGGAGTAGCCTAGTTGGAGAGGATCTTGGATAAAATGTGTGTGCAAATTACAATGCAGCCCGGTGAAGGAAAAAACCGTGAGGAAACCTATACACTAACAATACGAATGTGTTGTAGTGTATAAAGGTTGACTGGAAGAGATTGCCTCCGGCAATAAGTCCGCCTTCTGCTAGGCAGAAAAGTCTATATTTATTTAAGAAATAAAATGTCCGTGTATCAGATTTTATTGTTTGCTAAGAGTAACTTGGTCCTTCGTTACGTTATGAGAGTCCATGCAGTGCACCAAATCAGATTTGTCGCTAAAAAAGTTTTCAAAGTCGATCGAAACGAAACGTTTCTGATCTAAACCCATTTCTTTCACATTCACAAATACTAGTCATCATCACAGATGATTAAGATGGAAAATAACACTGTTTTTATGTATTAAAAATCACTTAAACTAATATTTTAATACGGACAGAACGGACGGCGTCCATATCGGAAAAAGTCCACCAAATTACTCCTACAATATGATTGTGCTTGCAGGGTGGTCGCGTGAAGAGTTTAGGAGAGAGCCTGTGCAAGATTCTGCTCCATCTACTGGATTCACTTGACCAGGGCAACGTCAAGACCGTCTGTCAAATTCTCAAGGTAAGGAAATAATTTAGGCCTTAGCATATTAAATTCTTCTCATCAAGCGCGCGCGTACGAGCACGTAGCATGAGAAATTTAATAGGTACCTAAAATACGAAATGGAGGGTCTTTGTTAGGGCTCGGGGTCGTGGGTCCTTGGTCCTGAGGTCTAACTACACTATGATAAAATACAGTAAAATTTTTTTTTGTTAGTAACAAAATATGTTTTTATTAGAATTGAGGTCAAATGTGCTTTCTAAATGTTACATTGGTGACCATTTATGTGATGTAGAATGCTTGTCACCCAGCACTTATTATGTACTTCTAACTTAGCATATAATTGTACAATTTTTTTATGTCAAACTAAATGTATTTAAAGTAGAGATGGGCCCGATCGTGGTTTCTTCGGGTAACAGGTAAAAGGGTACCCGGCATAATATTGGCCTGGCTTTTGCCAGGCAAATATGCCGGCAATATACCCGGCATTAAATGCTTTGTAAAACCCACCGCTAGAATTATTAATGGGGCTTTAGAATTAAACGATCATAATGGGGTCGGGGAGGGGGGATAAACTTGTGGGGCGGAGAGGGGAGGGATGGCGAAAATTTGTTTTGTTTCGTCCATCCATTGCACAAAAAACACAATTTTCATTGCAACGTTAGGGGTATTGGTATAGCTCTGAATTTTTTTAAAACTGAGGCCATACTTGAACACAGAAAGGCTCGTACTGATATTATAATTATCAATTTTTCAATGATATGTTTACTTTAAAATAGTTTATTTCCTTTCATGGACACCGCTCTGATGATTTTTACTCACTTCTCCCAACTATTTTATTAGAATTTGAGTGCTCACTTCGCTCGTGAGTACTATAAGATAGTTTAGGCACTATTTAGACCAGGGTTTCCCAACCAGTGGGCTGCAGCCCCCCGGGGGGCCGCAGGCACCCAGTTGGTGGGCCGCAAAGCTGTTCTATCAGAAAAATATTTTTTAATAAATAAAATGTAGATAAAATGGAATCGCCGACCTGACAAAACAATGTCAAGCCCAAAAATCTCATGAAGTAGTACCTGTGCTCGTATGTATGTGAATCAAATTAATGTCATTTTGCTATGAGTAATAATTTGTTCTTTGTAACATACAGAATATTATTAAAAATTCATCTTTTATTTTAATATTTTGTGGGAATGGTAGGATGAGATCCAGGCGTAAACGGAGGAGACAGAAGACATGCATTGTATAAGAAATAAAGACCCAATTTTCAACGCACCATAATAACAGATATTATGTATAATACATGTGCCTGCTTTATATTATTTATAGACCATGTAGGGCCGTCGACAATTTAAACATAGCCAAGGGGACCTTGAGGGCAAAAAGGTTGGGAAACACTGATTTAGACCATACCGCGACTGTTTTACATGCAGGACTCGATATAGAATGTGTATGGTGTGTGTATGCAGTTGTCAGGTATCGCGCTGGACGCAGACTGCCCGCGCGGCATGCAGGCAGCCATGTCGCGGCTGATGTACCTGCAGGACTCTATGCCGGTGGTGCGTAACGTGGTCACGCTCCGAGCCAACCGCTGGGGAGTAGTCGACGCGGGTCTGCTGAGACAACACTCCGATTCAAGTAATATATACATACTAAATGGTTGCAAAGTGCCTCAGGCGCATGTCTTTTCTCCCTGCGCAAGCTCACCCTGTGGTGAGAATTAAGCATTGCTGTGGACGCCACTTTTCACCGATCCACTGCCACTGCCCAAAGCCTCACCCACCAAACCCCTCCACTTACGCCCGCAACGCACCGCGCTCAGAACTTTTAACTTTAAATTAGAAGGATGCTGCCTGCGCTGCCATCAAGCGTTCCGCAATCAGTCCGTCCAGCATTAGATTGCATCTGTCCGTCATCCTCATTGTTTTCTTTATAACTAAAAAAAATGGCCTATTCTGAATGCGGTTTTCACAAAATGGTTTGGTGTCATCGCGAGAGTGCACTTGTGGAAATTTAACGCGACAAGCAAACAAAAACTGGCAAAGCACGGCCTTCATTCAGCGAGTGCAAGCGAACCCTTGGGTTCAGATAGTATTATGCAATTTGTATTATTAATATTTAACAAAATTATAATTAGCTTAATATATGGTGTTGTGTTGATGTGTATCAGCGAACGGCGAGCCGGGCACGCCCACGTCGCCTGCGCTGGGCAACCCCAACGACAGCATCTACATGCCGGATGGCCACGCCCTCACCGCCGAGGAGAAGGCCTTTCTCCAGAGCAACATGATCGAGGACAAGGCCACCGACGACGAGGACTTGCTGTGAGTAACAAACTTTTGCTATATTGTTTTTGAAGAGTATCTATTAAATACATAATAATAATAAAAATATATAATACAATTCCAGAGAAAATTTGAGAATTAGAACTAGAATTATTTAAAAATAATTTGTACAACTGGCTCTTGAAGGAGTGCTTTTATAAAGTGGACGAGTTTTAAAAAAAATATAGAATAGCTGGTTACTTTTACCTATGAGTGCCAACTTATGAATATTTATATTTGGTTTAGAATAGAAATATCGAAATAGAACAATTTAATGATTTGATAATGGTAGGGAGAAATAAACTTGAATTTTGTTATATTTGCATTTGTTTTTATTCAGTGAACTTTTTGTGCATTTGCTTGAGAACGGAAATATTGGCGTAGAATGATTTATAAATATAATAGTTTGTTAATATTGCTGTATAATAATATATTATATAACGCTGTGGAATGAGTGGTTAAATAAAAAGTATTGTATCTGTCCAGCATTTTATCATTGGTGCCGTGTTGCATGCCTGCCCAGGCATTTCGTAGTAGAGCTCATAATACGCAGGCAGGAGTGCACTGTTAACAACACTACAACATTGCAATAAATGATTTGTCTTTGTCTTTGTAAACACCATTTTCCTAGTAAATGTATGGCAGTGAAAATGAAAAAGTGCCATTATCTCGAAATCTAACAATTTCTTATGATGGTCATATTGTGATATTCTGGTCAGCACTGAGCTGGCCTATCAGCCTTCCAAGGGATGAGGTTGACTTTCGGGTCATCCTCTATACTCTTCATATTCAAAATTAATGAACGTTTATAATAGGATGTTCCACTGTTATGGAAAACCTATCAACTGACCTGTTTAAGTCGAGGATTACTTGCGACGATAACAGAAATCACCGTGTTTTAATTATGTTAGGTCAATTATTTATTAAATACAAAAAATAAAATTTTTAAATTAATGCATGTCACTTTCAAGAACAGCCCATTACACCACATGGTAAAAAAGAAGGCCCTAGATAGAATAATTTTCATCGCAACGTTATGGGTATTGATATGGCTCTGATTTTTTTTTAAACTGAGTCCACACAGAAAGGCTAGTACTGATATTATAATTGTTTCAGGGCCGAGTTGGAGACTGACAACTGGGAGGCGGGCATGGACCCCGAGATGCAAGTGGGCTTCCTCGAGTTCTTGAAGATGTCCAATCAGATCAAGCGATAACTCCCGCTGCGGTCGCCGCACGCTCCACTCTAGACTAAATTGGCTATAGCGTAAACAACAAAACTACAAAAAAAATATGAAGCAATACGGCTCGAGGCGCTTCCGTCGTGCGAAGTTCTAGGAGGTCCGCGTGAGAGGGTTCCGTACTTTCCGATCTCGTTTGTAGAGTAGGTTTACTGTCGGTTTGTTGACAAATTAGTTTTTCAGTTGTGAATTTTGATCAAATTAAGATAAAATGCAGCTCTCTCGGCTTAGTGAAATGCTGATTTGTTTACAGTTTTTTATGCATTATCAGAAACTCGCGACTTCTAGTCTGAATGCAGTGCGTCTAACCGGTCTGATTTTGGTTTGCGGAAGAAAAATACTCGATCGTTATACATCACAACGATGGGTGAAGGTGATTAGAATTTGAGAATTTCGCATTTAAGGAAATTTGTGTACATTTTGCTGTATGTAAAAATGGAATATAAAAAAGCAAAAATAAGGCTTCTTGCAGTGATCTAGAGACCATCTGGCTCGTATGAAAATGTTGAATTATTTATTGGGCATCGTCAGCGCTGTACTGAACTGCTCCATACATTTACATAGATATCGCTACACAAAATGGCTATTAGCATTGTCGATTACTGCGCTGAGCCTTAACACAATGATTGACGGTTTGGCTTACCTCAGTTTAGGGGGGCGGCTGACACAGTGAGACTGACCGATGTCTTCTCAGTCAGAATCATTCTCGTGGAACCGACGGGTTCTCTCAGATTTGATATTGTGCATTCATTGTGACAGCTGCAAGCTGGTGGTTGTCAATCGTGTCATTGCTTTGACTTTTCACAAGAAATGGGATCGTCGCAATTTTACGTAGGTAAGCCACACCTTCAATAAGTATAGTTAAACCCTGAGAATAAAAGGGCAAGCTCAAACACATGTTTACTACGTGTTTTGATTTGTGTTTTGTTGCATCGCCTGGAATTATTATTCAAGTGCTTCGAAATAGATGTGTGCTGTAAAAATCTATAACATTAATTTATATGTGAAGAGAAAATATATTCAGAGTTTCAAAGTTGAAAAGGTGAGACATTATTAAATAATTGAGTCGAAAAATTATTTTGTTCTATGCCGTAACCGAATTAGTTCTTAAAAAATGGACAAATGAATAATTACCGCACAATATGTTGAATTAGGTAAAAATAATTGGCAGATATGTATTTGGATTGATTTTATACATTTTTCTCATGGGGAAAAACTACGAAAAAATAGAGGGTGTATTCGGCCTAATGTCGCATTAAATAGAGTAATTTAGAAATAATTTTTTGAAAATATTTTGACTGTCGCAGTTAATTTTTTAGATGTATATATAGAAGATTTTTTTCTTTAAAACTTTGGAAAGATTCTTTCAAATTCACACTCTGTAGCATTGGTCTCCAAACTTTTTTACATAAACGTCCTCATAATATAATTACATAATATATTAGAAAAATCAGTAAGCCATTTGAATGCTTACAAAGAAAAACAAAAAAATAATAATTCCTGTCATATTGGTCAAAAATACTTGTTTTCAATAGAAAAATTAAGCCCGTATTGTGTCCCCGCGCTTGCTCACTACAGACTGCAGACTGGGGCGGGAGCTCGTTTGTGGCGTGTATATATTTGGCGTTGCACGTCCGACTAAACATTAATTTTGGTATTGTTTGAGTGTTATTATTAAAAAATCTAAAATGCTCAACACGTAACTAGTTTAATAAACTCGCGGTTTAGCATTGTTCAGAAAATATTTTTTGTGTAATACTTATAAATCTTGTCATAACCTAACTTTGTTATTCGATTTTTCTTCGAGACACTTTCACAATAATAAGCGAATAAGCAAAATTAATATATTCTATCTTGCATAGATTGCAAGGCAGTTAATTGAGAAGCCGATAATTGCGTTTTTTATTATCATTAACCTCTTCCACGCCAAATGCATGTACTTATGACGAGGATGCAGCCGACATTCCCTGCTATAGCAGGCTACAGCAGGAGCACAGTGCACTTGCTGTTGTTGGAGCTGCGGCGGGGAAAGGGTTGATCTAGGAATCGCAGCAGCAGTAGAATAGTAAGGCCCTGTTTAGGCTCAAAACACCTGATTCGCTCTAAGATGCAAAAGAAATTATTGGAATTTATATTTTTTGAAATAAATAAATAAATCCATTTATTTCAGACATACAAATGGTAGGTAAATAGTGAAAGAGTCTAACTAAATATACATACAGTATGCCTGGAAAAGGTAAAGGTGCAGTTTACAATGAAAATACATTGCACTGGTTTTAAGCCTAACCTATTACTTTCAAAGATTGACAAAAAATAAAATAAATAAACAAAATGACATCAACAAAATTTTTCGTAATTTGGTAATAGACCCCATAAGTATTCAAACATTTTTTTAAAAAACTTTTTGCACTTGCTCCGTTGTTCCATACAAAATTAGATAGGATCTTCAGATTGCGCCTTCAGGAAAAGAAGACACCTGGTAGAAGTCCCCTCGGTGAGGTGTACTGTGCTCTTACCGGCGTCGTCTCACTCGAGTGAGTGAGTGAGAAATGACAGTGACACAGATTGTGAAGTCTATACAAAATCTATGTACTTCACACTCGCACCTCGACCTCGACACGTCGAGCGAGTCTACGCCGGTAACAGCGCTGTATTAATGTAATTACTGTTATTCCATACATGCATAGAGCACGAATATGAAATAATTTTTCCATTTGGTGGTGAAAAATTGACTCCCACATACATCTTTAAATTTTTCTTCTGCAAAAATGTGTGGGAAATAATTTTTTTGGCAATGTTTATAATTGTTGCACACAACCACAAAATGTGGCATCACAGGCCCCAGTTTGGAGACCCCTGTTCTATTACTGCTATTACTATTATGCTTAGTTAACATGGTTTAAAAGAAAGAAAGACATCATGCCAAATACACCCTGTACATAGTACATTATAAAACTTAAAACGTGAGCCAGAATGCATCACACAAGAAGTGTGTGAGACCAGCTTGAAACTTGATCAAATTTATGAAATCAATTGCATCGAGTTCTATTGAAATGAAATCAAAATAATAAATAAGATAGTTTTGTGTTTAAAGCTTAGTAATGACCGGGCTAACAAAAGCCAACGAGTTCGGCAATGGCTACCACACTTCTCGGAAGCCGACGAGCCTGTAGTTCTTACTTCCGTGGACATGTTACTTAGGCGAAACGTTACCGATTAACACTATGAAAATGTTGGTATTCTAGTGGTAAAACAATAAAAGAGAATGTGTTGAACTCAGCTCTCAATGGTTTTACCGAACATATAATATGTTCGGTTAATTGGTAATGCGGTACAGCACATTATCCGGGTCCATTGCCAGCAGAGACTCCCCTTGCTCCGACTTCCACAGCCTGAAACCGTTTCTCACTATCCGGACTACCGAGTTGCAGTACTTGTTAACTTTAAAGTTGTGTTCCTTCGGAATGTTAGTTTCCCATGGAAGTAAGTTCGACAAGCACTACATGCTTAGTCGCCTTTGAGAATAACAGTTTGTCTGGTCTGTATGCTGTGGCACAGATTTCTGAAGGCATTTGGGTAATGCCTCTCACGTGTATTCATCGACAATTGCCAATCCTTTGCAGCTCCTAAAATTGACGCCTTCACAAATTTGATGCTCTGGAAGCCAATACTGGTTTGTTACTTCCTAGTCCGTGCAATGGATAGGCTGAGATGGATGGATGGATAAGGAAGGTGTTGAACTCTGCACTCCATGGCTTCACCGAACATATCCGGGTCCATTGTCAGCAGAGTCTTAACAGTTGCAAATGGCCATAACCATATTATGCGAACAATAAAAAAACCAAGGATTAACATAAAACTAAAGACAAAAAAATGAACGAAAAAATATACTATATTTCTACATCAATAAAAAAAAGTAAATGACTCAAA
>WYDE02184133.1:0-16795 GCA_009867175.2 Adela reaumurella | reverse complement strand
TTTTGCACTTAGATTAGCATGAGAAGCTTTTAAACTCAATTCCCAAATCTCTTCTTTATCCGCGCGGGTTATACGAAGTTTTCAGGAGAACAAAAAAACAAAGCGGTCAAGGGCGAGTGCTATGCGATTCGCGCGCCGTTTCCTCCTACCCGCGGGAAAATAACCCTCCGCGCCCCCTGAACCCCCACGGCCACCGCATTACTCCCCGCCACCACCACCGCCTGCCCACAACCCCTAAGGAGGATATTTAGAAAACTAATGCGCGTTGAAATTTCGGTATTTTCTTTGGCCTATGGCTCCGCCCGAGGTTAATCACCCTTCCCAACCACCCTCCACCACGCTCCGCACCCCACAACACTTACTCCGTACCCCAAAAAGGAAATCCGCATGAACGATTTAAGGCGTTTATATCTTTTCAACCTCAATACAAACTTTCATCCCCTATTTAACCCCGTTTGGGGATAAATTTACAAAAATCCCTAGTACAGAATTTTCAAATAACCCTAATACAGCTGGCTTTTATTTTATAATCATTAGCCTAAACACGAATTTCCATACATTTAACTTTAAAATTGACAAACTTCCTTACTAACTTTCATCCCCTATTTTTTTCTTCTTCTCTTTCTTTGCAGCCACTTTATTCGCCCCTCTGCTGAGTACAGACCTCTTTCATTTACATGATATGAGAGTATTTTAGTCACACACTTCCACGGTGACCAACCCAGTGGAAGTGGGTTTAATCACGATGTTTTCCTTCACCGGAGTGTCAATCGCTATTTCAGCACAAATTCTAAAGTTATAAATATTGAGTCAGTCATCCGATATGAATTTTCAAAAATCCTTTCTTAGTGCTCATCAATGTACTCGTGCATTACAAAAGGAGCTCTTGTTCAAGATTGCATGTCTAGACCCAGCGGTTTAGGCTGTGCATTGTATGTCAATTGAGTAAGTGACTTTTAGAATTTTATTACGTAGGTAACTACAAATTCATTATTTTCCGATTTCTTCCTTTACTTGTACTGTGAAATCTTACTTTTTGCCTTACATGATTCTAGAATGAATTTTTTTTGTGCATTTTTGTTCAAAAATGTTTTTTTTTAAATAGCCAAAACGTTAAAAAAGATAGTACTGTTGTTAGGCCATCACTGGATTACTCAACTCTCGGACTCTCAACTCTCGCACTACGCGTACTAGGCAGGGATTGCATCCCTACACGATGGACCTACCACGAATGCGTACCAATCGGTCCTGCAGATCTTTCATCTAAAAACCTCTAAACTGTGGAACGCTCTTCCCGCCCATATATTTCCCTCCATGTACAGTCTCGAGTCCTTCAAGACAGTTCAAAAGGGGCGTGAATAGGCACCTGTTCGGCCGGCATGGCATTACAACACCCGCTAAAACCGAATGTCCATGGGCGTCGTTAGTCACCCTCTGGGTGGCTCGGTGCCATAAGTCGCGCTCTCAATAAAAAAAGAAATATGAACAAGACTTGTCCGCCGGGAAGTCAGTACTTAATTTCCATATGAAATCTGAAGAACTAATACAGATTTAGATTTTTTTTTTTTTTTTTTTTTTTTTTTTATTAAGGAAATCAACAGCATAGTACAGTTCATGTAACAAAGACAAAAAATCAAAACGATGGCCAATAACAGATTTCCCTTACGTATCTATGAATTTACCAAATATAGCATACATTTCATTGTAAGTACATAATAAACTAAACCAAGACATGAGTAGGTACCTAAAATATAAACATTTAAGTTAAATTGCTTACTGCTGCTAGAAGGATAAGGAATACAGAGTAAATAAAAGAAAAAAAAAGGAGATACATTGTAAAATTACGTGAAAGTAAGAAAAGATAAAAAGAAATATATAATTTCACTTGCTTGCGAGATTTGTGTAGGTAGGTATTTGTGTATGTGTAGTAAAAATTAGATAAATAAAATAAATAATAAATTTAATTGATTATTTTAATTTAAAAGAAGTGTGTTCTCTCACCTATGTATTTAATGTAGTTATTTTCTTTTTAATATGATTTTTAAATTCATCTCTCGATAGAGCAAAAACATCTGTGTCTTCAAAATATTTATTGTATGTATTAGCTATTCTAGTAAAGACAGAATTTTGAGCGTAGTTTGTACGGTGTTTTGGGGTATAGAAGAGGGTAGTATGCCGAGTACGACTTCGTGGAATGTTAAATGATAAATTACTTATAAGCTCATTGGAATCAAGGTAACCTCGCAGTATATCAAAAAGAAATGTCATGTCAACCAATGTTCTTCGCTCCTCTAAAGTTAGCAACTCAAAAGCTCTGCAATTTTCAGTGTAACTCTGACTTAGTGTTGTTTTGTTTCTAAAACTAAGATGCTTAATAAATTTTTTTTGTATTCGTTCAACTGTGTTTTTGTAAATATCGTATTGAGGAGACCACACACTGCTTGCGTATTCCAATATGCAAGTATGTATGTAGGTACTAATGCAAAGTTTAAGTCACGCGGAAACTTGTGCGAGTTCCTCAAGTGAGAAACTTACGAAAAAGTGACTCGCGGAAGTTTTCACACTGCGAGTTTTCCATGGGGTTTGATCGATAAAATTATCGACAACAACTACAAGACTATTTAATATTTGTGTGAAAGTGGCAATGCTCAAAACGTCTACCTCCATACACCAAAAAAAAACAGACAATAGTTGGGGAACATAGCCATATGACGTGACCGATTTTGATTTATCTTTTTATCACTCTGGGTCACAGAGGGAGAGAGGGTCCAAAAGTGGCTTAAAATTGATCACGTGGCATGGGTGCGTTCCCTTAAAAAGAATGGTGGACGCACTCCACAGCGGGTTGCTTGCACAGTTAAGCAAACAATTTATGAAAATTTATCTCAGGGGCGAATTTTTTTAAATTTTTGAATTCGTTCACAACCATTGATGAACAAAATAATAATAAAAAAAACTGCCCCCGATGTGTAGAAATGTGTCCTGCGTTTTTGACCAACTTTTTTTTGGAACAACGAACAGAAACGTACTGACGTGCCAGCAAACGTACTGACGTGTCAGTCGAGACGTCCGCTAGTTACGAGCTTAGCACGTAGCTAGCAGACGTCTCCGTAACCATGAACAGGACGCTCTGTTCGAAACGTCGGACTATCCGATTCAGTCGCCGCGAGAAGAGCCGGAAGTTTTCAAAATGTTGTTCAGCGACCGCGGTAATTTAAAAAGTTTTTTTTGGGACGCCCACCATTCTTTTTACCCGACTACGCGAAGCAAAAAGGAGGGTTATGATTTTGACACTCTATGTATGTATGTTTCTGCATCGTGCTAGCCAGCTACATCAAACTGGGCCGAGTATTGTTCTTAGCCATAACCACCGAGTAACAGCCTGACAGTGCTGTTGAAGAGTTATGCTATGGAAACGAAGACACCAATGAGCACAACTAGACTCACTGATCGCTGGCGTAGTGCGGCGCGGCGGCCAACTTCTCCGCAGTGTTGACGAACGCACGGAGTCTCTCGTCCTGAGCGGTAAGGCGCGCCTCGAACTCCTCGTGACGCTTCAGCAGCGCCTCCGCTTCGTCCACTGACGACTGCAAACCACATCTTGTATAATTTATGAACAGATCATAGAAAGTACATGCATGTATATGTATGTATATATTCCTTACTCCTTCAAGTCGCACAAAAGTAATAAGATACTTCCTTACTCCTTACAAGTGCTCAAAAGTAAAAAAACTGGCTTACTCCTTACAGTAGCTCGAAAGTAAAAAGACTACTCCCTTACTCCTTACAGTCGCTCAAAAGTAAAAAAAAACTGGCTTAGTCCTTACAGTCGCTCGAAAGTAAAAAGATACTTCCTTACTCCTTACAGTCGCTCGAAAGTAAAAAGACAATTTCCTTACTCCTTACAGCCGCTCAAAAGTAAAAAAACTGGCTTACTCCTTACAGTCGCTCGAAAGTAAAAAGATTACTTCCTTACTCCTTGCAGTCGCTCGAAAGTAAAATCATACTTCCTTACTTCTTACAGTCGCTCGAAAGTAATAACAAACTTCCTTACTCCTTACAGTCGCTCGAAAGTAAAAACACACTTCCTTCTTCCTTACAGTCGCTCGAAATAAAATGGGGAGAGGAGTGAATAATGCTCACACACCCCTCGCTGCGTGTGGTTGAGGAAGGCCTCGTGCGCGCCGCTCGACGCGTCGATCTGATCCGCCTCGCGGTTGAACGTCTGCAGCTGCACCAGCTGACGCAGCTGCTCCTCCTTCTCGCCCCACTCTGCAATAACATTGGGCACCGTACATCAGGCCAGGATATTACTTACCACTAAATAAGCATTTTTTCTTATAGGTATAACAGACTAACGTCTGTGCTGAGGCTGTATGGAAACAGACGAACTCCAGCCTAAAGGTGGCGGTTATTTACGATAAACAGTTTCGAAAGCCATTTATCGGCCGAATAACCAAAAACGTTTATTGCACGGAAAAATAACTGTTTATTTTTTAACTATAAAACTATATTATTTATAAGGAAAAATCAGTAAAATACTATTTACTGAAATATGCCGGTTATGCCGAGTGCTGGGAAAGTTGGATAAATTGGAGAGGCGTATGTAAAGCAGTGCAAGGTTTAACGCTGACGATGATGATGCACAAGCAGCGCGTCTCACCTCTGACGACGGCGTCGTGGTCCCTGCGCAGGGACGCCACGCGTTCTGCCACGTCCGTCAGCGCCGGGTTGTGCTTCACCAGCTTCTCTCCCAGCCCCACCACCTCCTTGAATCTGAGAACACACGCACACAATAGAACCACATGCGCACGCTGAAGAGCTGACGCAAACATTCCTAACTGAAATAAATAGTGGGGAAACTTTGCTTCCGCAAAAGTGATTGAGTGGTCAGAAAAAAAATTGTCTTACAAGTCGAAAATGGTCGTAACCATAAAGTGTGACAAATCATAAATAAAAAAAAATAATTTTTGGAAGTAATTTTTTTTTAACATTGTTGTGCTGCGGAACTTCTGTGAATTACAGCACAACACCGACCACCACATTTCGCAAGATGTTCGGACAAGACATCAAGCAGCATGTAAGGCACGAAGACCCACCTACTGCATGACTCGGTAGAAGTACCGTGCCACGGTGAGAGGTGGCGAGCCTGTCGCCCTTTAGCACGGCATCTTGTCTTTATCCCTTAGTCACCTTTTTTGAGGCAGTGTTTGTTCAGAATTTGACCAGATTAAAATAATTTTGACAATGAAAATGAATGATATATCTAACGATATATATATTTTTTAAATCTACACGTCGCCTGCTTGTTGTTTATCTTCCTTGTTTTTTTAAAACATTTTTTTTCTTGAAGCTCAAACTTAATTTTCTAGCTGAATCAATACTGAATTACGCGGTATTTTTAGATTATTTAGTTAATGACATGATAATTTTTCAGTTTGATCCGTACAATATTTTCGAGTTCTTGGGAAATCGGAGGGACAGACACACAGACGGACTTTCTTCGCTAATAAACTTTCAGTTTTTGTACAAAGCGATAAAAATTATAGAAAATATTTTGTTCAGCATTATTACCGAAGCGGGAGTTGAACCCGTACACCTGGGTATCGCCACGGGGAGAAAAATTTACAATTTATCCCGATAGGTGGCGCCTTTTCATTGGTACCCATCTATCAGGCACTTAGTAGGTACCAAATAAGTTATGTTTACGCTGTTTTTTTTAAATCAATAATTAATATTTTATAGCGAATGATTTTTTATTATGCGTATAGTGATGAGCAAAATATTAGTGTTGATATTTATGGCCGGGTTATAAGAACAGATTTTTTTCCTTTAGTCAAAAACTTCTGTTGCGCAACGGTTCTTGCTCCGCCACAGTCAACATGGAATTTGAGATTACGTTTTGTGATGGTATTATCACGGAGAAAATTCAAAACAAATCACAATAAATATACGATCAAAAATTAATGGGTACCAGTGATGGTGGCGCCATCTTCAATTCGCCCATAATTCGGCACCCCCTTCATTTAAATAAGGAATCTGATCCACATTTCTCTCTGCGTTGTTTGGCGTTCCGCCATCTGCCGTTAGACGGAGTTCGTGTAATATTAAAAATTATAAGCTGCTGTTTCGGAGTATAGCACAGAGCAGCGACCGACGCGCGCCTCGCCGCGCGAAGCCCGCCGGCCGGGCGTCGTTCCGTCCTCTGTGGAGTATAGAGTGACAAG
Source organism: Adela reaumurella (assembly GCA_009867175.2). Lineage (NCBI taxonomy): Eukaryota > Metazoa > Arthropoda > Insecta > Lepidoptera > Adelidae > Adela > Adela reaumurella. Next base: position 10,568 of record WYDE02184133.1, on the reverse strand, counting down.
TAGTTATAACCCGTTCAGATAAAGAAACGTTTTATAACGAAACTGAGTGTCGCATGACATCTGTCTCACACGTATTGTGGTCATGCTTTGTGTGAGAGAAATGTCATGCTAAACTTAGTTTCGTTATAAAACGTTTCTTTATCTGAACGGGTTATAGATAACGTGCTATCATCATCGATTTCCTTAGTCGTCTCTTGCGACGTACACCGAAAGATATACTAGTTAGCTAGGTATAGAGTAGGGATATTCTCTTATTTTACAGTATCCCAACTACAAACACGAGCGCGGTTACGCTGCGTATAGTCAATACGATTCGTCATGGAATTACGAGGAAAACCGACGGCGATTTCTCACAATTATAAGGGGACTTTTGTACGTGATAATAGCGGGCGGTCTTATCTTTTATCTTTCCCAGTTTCCTCTGTTTCTGGTTCTGGCCAGCTAGGGAGGAGCGAGGATCGATGAGGTAATTCAAGATCGAAAATCAAGAAGACAACGGGATAAACTATGATTTGGGCGTCGTGAGTTCAAATTCCGAACCGGGTATCAAATATGTATAAAGAATGAGATGTACATATTCGCTGGAATACTGTCAGAGAGAATGAGACCTGCAGAAATTGTGGAAATTTTTTGAAATCATTCAACTCTTATGTACTAGTATCATGTTCAAATCGTTGTTGGAGATAGATTAAATATTTTTTTAAATGTCTACCTAAATGTTACTAAACACATTATATTGCTTAAATTTACGGCCAAGCCGAGCCAAGACTCAGACACCTAAAAAACCTTAAGTTTACCCAAACCTAACGTCAGAACAAACATTTTTTTACAAGCTTTTATTAAATTTATTTATAAAATAAAAGAAACAATTTGATTCGAACCCAAATTGCTCTCGTGAAGGAAGATATGGTGTATAATACAGATATAAGCTGGCACTGATACAGTGTACACGTGGGATCGACTGGATGCAATTGTATGGCAATAAATCCTCATAGCGTAACACGAAACGCTGTAAAAATATAAATATTTTTTTAGTCTTCCACGTCCAAGGTGACCAAGTGGCGTAGAAGCAGTTGTTTGAAATGTTTGACCTGAACCAAAACTTCCACTTAAGCGGTCACAGTAAAAACCTTAAACGCACAACTTCTAACACGAACATTCAAAAGCACTCCTAACAAACCGGGAATAAACTTCCAGGAAGACAAGTCCAGAGGACGTGTGGCGGAGCCAGACATTCCTACTTTTTTAATTGTTTTGTGTATTCTGTTAAGGATCTAAATACATAAATATTTAAATAAATAAGATAAGATTAACCCAAGAAACACGCAATCGTTCAATAAGTGTTGAAATGAATACTAAAAATGCAATACATTAATGTATATATGTACAGTGTACATATATGAATAACAAACAACTTTCTGATTTATTAATCGCTTAAATAAAAGTACACATGAGAGAAAATATATAAAAGTGCGAGAGGTGGGGTAGGTCGCGACCACACAGCGTACTTGTCGCGGGTACGCCTAGTAAACACTCGTTAATAAATAAGAATCAACTGGTTCGGATTTATAATGGTGCAAGTACAATGAGAGAAAACATATAAAAAGAGCGAGAGGTGGGTGGGGAAGGTGGCGGCAACACACACATCGTACTGGTCGCGGGTACACGTAGTAAACACTCGTTAAAAGAATCCAGTAGGTTCGTATTTATAATGATAGAAGTACAGATGAGAGAAAATATATAAAGAGAGCGAAAGGTGGGGAGCATGGTGGCAATACAGCGCACTTGTCGCGGGTAAACACCTAGTTAACACTCGTTAACAAATCTACTAGGTGCTTGGCATCACTTTGACGATTTCAACGTATTTTCAAATTTTCATACTCGTGTAATTTAAACAAAATATTAATGTCTGATTGTGAGTACTATTTTGTAAACAACTTACTCGTAATAAGACTAACTAGTTTTCTACGAATTACTGTGCCGTATCCTATTTTCTCTATTAGTTTAGAAGCAGACGCTAAAATACGCTTTCAGAACATCCCGTATACAAACCGCTAAGATGGCGACATCCCGCAGAATCCACATCAAAACAAACACCCTAAATATCTCGTTAAAGGCCTATCCAGACAGAACCGGATCCCTTGGGGAGAGAAATCTTTATTCATAAGTTCAGCCAGAACGCGTTTCAGCCAGACATACTCCTCCACCCAGACGTCAGCATTGGATGCAATGCAACATGCATGGGTACGCCTATGAGTATTTGTATATTTCTGGAGGTTGGCAGGATGCCATGTCGCCAGGACATTATGCTTTTTGAGACTTAGTTTGAAGTATTGGGAATTATTTGGAGTAAAGACAACTAGATATATTTCACCGTTGTCTAGGCAGTGCTCCATTGTAAACTATTCTCTGAGCACGCGCCTGCTCTAAATCTCTCCGCCGAAGTTTCGGGTGTCCTAGCCATCTTTAAATTAAACGCCGTTAATTTATTAACACATGGAATGCGATCCCATCCCTAGCGGCTTTCCGTCGCTTTTTGCGGCCAGGGAGAAGATCATTAATCAGGACCGTGACGTCGTCGCGTGCAGCGCGCGGAAGCTGGACCATAGGATGCAAAGAGACAGTAATGCAAATGTTTCAGTTACATATACCTTCTTCATAAATTACGTTCCCAAGAACTTTAAATGAACCGAATCGACATTTCAACACGAACCTTCCGAGGATTCGGAAACTTTCCGATATTTGAACTCGCACTTCCCGAAAAATTAAAATGAACCTTCCCAGTAATCGAACGCTGACCTTCCCAAGAATCAAAAACAAAAGTTCACAATCATCGTGAAGTCGTATATTAATAATCATGAAAGAAGGAGTACAAAGATTTGAAGCGCGAGGATCCCTTTTAAACTGTTAGTGATGTGGAATCATTGCTCCGTCGACGAGAAGTCGTGATAAGTCATGAGGGAGGCGAACCTTCAGAGGATATTGTCGACAATTATTGCCTCTCCGTTGAAATACGCAGCAAACCTATAAAACTTTTCAATTTGTTTTTATTCATTGTTTAATTTGGTTTGATTGGCACACATCACTAGATGTCGTATAAAGTTCGAGTTGTATACACCTACACCGCTACGTGGAAGGCCGGCGGCTCACAAAGAATCCAATTCGGCGCACCACGCCACTTGCACAATAGGTTATTCCCTTCATAGGAAGCCAAATGATATTTGTGCCTGCCAGCGGCCTCTGTGGCTTGCCCAAAAATAAAAATTTTGTCACTTGGACAACATTCCCATGTCCATAGCTAGGCCGCGGGCGTCCCACATGACCAGTGCTGGGATTCGTAGGACTCATGCGAGTTTATTTCTCACTCGTCGATAATCACAATACCGCACTCGCATGGGCAGAATGGGAATATTTTTTTGGCCCGTGCGTCGCGTCCTTAGTAGTAAAGTAGGATGGGATTCATGCAGATTATCTGTCAGTCTCACCTAAATTATAAATAAATATGCACGCAGCCTCCGTGGGTGACCCTAAGTACCTCCAGGTGACAAAATCCAATCCATTTGGGTGTTTGCCCACATATTGGATGTTCTTTGCGATATGAGGAAATTTGAATCCCAAACTATTGGACCAATTTTTAATTTTCAACCTTGAGATAGGCATTATTTCACTCCCCAAGATTTTCCTTATAAAAAATACAGCCCCCGGACGAAATAGTTTTCTTGTCAGGGAATTAATTTTTACGGGACAAGTCAAAGTTGCCGATTTATATCGCTCCTTTTCCACTTATTTATGGAATTTGAGACACATGGAGCAAGCCGGGCAAACGCAGACATGGTTCTGCGTGCTATTGTAGTATGGTGTAGTATTGGTGTATTGAGCTATACAGCCTATGTATTCGCATATGTCTGAAGGATCCCATAATATTGGCTGGAAAGAAGTAGAATGAAGTTCTTTTATTCTATTTGGAATCTACATCGAGGTTACTACTACTACTACTTCTGCTTTGTAATACTATGGTTTTTGGAAGGACGCATTGTCCGAAAACGGAACCACCGAACTATTGTGTGTCCGAGAGCGAATTTGATTTAGGATGCAACGGCCGGGGGACACCATTGGTTTAATTTGACACCTCTTTGGATAATCTGCTTGAGAGGAAGCTAGACCGCGTTCCAGAGTCGTGTGGCAGACAAAACGGCATTTAGCAGATAAATTATTGCTTCTGACGGCTCATTTTGTGTTTTACGTGAGTTCGCGTTACTTTGACAAGGTCTTAGATTTTACAGAGTAAATAATGATCCTCGTGTCTTGACAAGGAGACGACAGAATGAGCTGTCTAATATGACTTCAATAAAATTGTATTACATGCCAAAACTGATATTTTCACAACTTACATATATTTACAGATGTTGTACTTATTAAGGTTAACAAAAAATACTAAATGTATAAATTACGTGAGGACATTGGTTTAAGTGGTTTACATACTAGCGCGCATGTTGGCTGCAAAGCATCGGATTTTATATGTACGCTGTCGTCGTCAGAATCATATGTGATCTCGGACACTGGGTCTGAGACCCAGAGTTGACTACTGGTTATCCATGGTCTCTGACCCAGTGTCCGAAATCATATATGATTCTGACGACGACAGCGTACGGCTTGAATGTTCAAGCCTATGTGGATCTGACTCACGCACGGAGTGCGTTACCAATACAAGGATGTGTTCAGGGCGGGGTGGCTGTCGTTGAGCGAACGCCCTGCTGACGAGTCCCGACATGCCTCCTGGACGAAACGTTGCACATCGTTATTACTCATCGTTGTATTAATCGTTATTATTCATATAAAACAGAAAAAACGTGTCGTAACTTTTCACGAATACAAATCATGAATATTCCAGAATAAACTCGCAACTTCGCTGCAATAAGAACCAAAACGATTCCACTGTGCATTAGTATACATCCCATGCATAGCCACTACCTTGCAAAACATCCGTAGCCTTCCAGCGGCTCATGACAACGGAACGAACAGCGCTGTCGCTAACATACCTCCTTGAGGCGCACCGTCCGCTACGCTCCTGGAATATAAATTGCGGTTCTGATTTTCAATGGTACGTTGCGAAACAAGCCCGTAAGGTTCAATTTACACGTAATATATGTTCAACGGAACAACCGTTTACATGGTTTCGGTAGGCTGATGAATTATCCTATAGTGTGGAAGGTTTAACGGTAATAGGGTATTCTGCTGATGTAGAAAAGAAAGGGCAAGTTCGCAGTTCGCAGCAACCGCAACCGACGAGCGTGCATGAAGCGATGTATGACAGTGGATCAAGCCAAGGATGTATGCCTGGAACGTGTCACATGACGCACAATTTTCTCTGCCTACTGCTCCGGGGAAGAGGCGTGATGGTATGCATGTCTGTTGGTTCAACTTTTATCCAGGAAAATTTTTTTTTACTCGTAGACATTTGCATATCATTAGTTCTAAATATAGCTATAATATCAATGCTAATGTGTACAATGCGATTAAAATAAGACTAGGACGGGCGGGACTACCATTTTGCGGCACTGAACTACTAACTTCATCACGTCAGCCATACTTGAGTAAGGTGCGGATACAAAATTATTATACAAAAAGAACATTTAAGAAAAACATAAACAGAGTAATTAGTTTTAACTAAATATTTATTGTAAGAACATACATTTATAAGTCTAGAGCTCAAAACTTGTTCATTCTAAGTGTGGAAGTGTGTAAAGTTCAGTATTATAATTAGAAATATCGAGAGAACTCATTGTTTTAGCTAAAAGTTACTTGAAAATGTGAAAAAAAGTCATATTCAGTTGTGTCTTGAAGAACAACAAAAGGAGAAGTAAAAGACTTTGGAATTGTTATTTAATGCGAAAGTATGAAATTGAAAAGATGTGTAATGCTTCCCGTGTAAACCCTTGAGGACGTGCAGACCGTACTTTTCTGCGCGGATTCGAGTGAAGTTAGTCAACAGCCAATCCTATCATAGACTCAACTATTTTAATCTTTTTTTTTTGTAAAGGGTTAACTGTTTTCAAAATAATAAAAAAAATTCAAATAAACTTAATTATATTAATGACGACTACCCTTCTAGGAAAATTACAAAAGCCTACATATTTCCTCTGGAAATTTTATACATATGTGTGTTCCTCGACACTTGTCCGCAGAGACTCTCTTGATCCTTGGTCTGGATGAATCTGTGGCCTTCACTCGGCCGCCGCCGGCCACCCACCCTCGCTACAATTATCGGAAAATACACAAGAGCATAGTTCTCAAAATCCTCGGCATTGGATTGTACCTAGATGTTATAAATATTATGTTTGACTGCTGGGTAAACGGCAGACTTACTGTAAATAAGAAATCGCTTTCTTTGTAAACACAGTATAGACATTGCTAATGGACTGGGAGGCAGTGAACGAAAAAACACATGATTTTGTTATTAAAATTATTACGCTGGTCGTGCTTCTTATTTTTTCGGCATCGAGAATTTATAGGTCTGGCAACTGGGAGGCGTTGTGTTCAGAAATTTCAATTGAATTTTTAAGTTTGGTTGAGAACATTTTTTGACCTCCCCATACATTTTTCCCTAAGAAAATTTTAAAAATGTATTCAAAATGTCAAAATGTTTTCTCAACAAATTAAATAAAAGTGTTTCATATACTTTCATATTCGTGTTCCACCCTTTGTAAGGAGTATCAGGTTTGAATAATGTGCAAATGGGTTTGTTAGAAGTTTTATTGGTTTATACATACATACTCATACATTCACTCACGCTGAATCCCGACAATCGGGGTAAGCAGAGCAATCGGTGTTGTGCTGCAAGAACTTCAGTAAATTACAGCACAACACCGACCACAACATTTCGCAAGGTACTCGGACAAGATATCAGGCAGCATGAAAGGCACGAGACCCACCTACTGCATGACTTGATAGAACCTACCGTGCCAAGGTGAGAGGTGGCGAGCCTATCGCCCCTTTAGCACGGTATCTTGTCCTTATCCCTCAGTCACCTTTTAAGAAATGCATGGGAAGAGACGCAGTGGGGTATTTTTTTAAGTACCGGCACCACACGGTTTACAAATAATTATATAAGCATTAATACCTAATCTGGGCTGCGTTTATGATAGTTTATTTGAAAATTCTATTATCTCTCAGAAATTGTCACAGAAACAAATATATATCTAAGTATATCTAAATAATAAGTAAGAAAATACCTACTTTAAATAAATTATAAATCTAGCAAACCCACCACACTGTTTCATAAGGATGAAGAAATGACGAAATATTATCCGAAACTCTACTAGCGGACATAAACTCTAACATAAACACTTCTTCCTAGTCACGTAGAAGTATTTTTATGTTTTACGGAATTTTATATATAATGGTTATTTAAAAACTTAATTTTCGTCCCTGCACACTCCTTAAATAATAATTGATTTTTATTTGATGGTCAGCTACTAGTGTCTAAAGAAATGGTGTATTTCTAGAAGGAACTGTTTAAATTTACGGACACTAACTTTTTCAATATAAAGAATATTTAGATTATAGCAGTGTTTCCCAAACTAACTTGGTCTACAGTCCCTTTTTCAGAAAAAAAAATCTATTCATATAGCCCCCCTGCTTAAAGAAAAGAAACTAAACGAATGTATGTTTTCAATAATATTGTATGTTTGAATGTATCAGTTTTTAAAGTTTTAACAATTATTTTAACAATTTGTTACTTAGAAAATAAGGCACGTAAAAAAATATCACGAAGAAATATGCCAAAATTAGCGGGGTTGAGGAAAACAAAACCGACATAATGTAATCATGAAATTATTGGGCGAGCGAAGCGAGCTCGCAAATTTTCAAGAAATATTACGATAAAGTATGCAATTTATCAGGGGTTGAAGGAAATCAAAACCAAAGTGATGTAACCATTAAATTATTGGGCGAGCGAAGCGATTATGAAATATTACGACGAAGTATGCCAATTTTATTCCCTACTAAAGCTACGCTTGCGCAATCTCTCATACTTCCCATTTAGGATTATGCCGATGCCTGCTACGTCGATCTAAATCAAGATCTTCTCATCAAACTCGTCCGCCTTCTTAACTTTGGCTCCGATATACATATTTGTGGTTTGCGCAAGTATGGCCATCTCCGAATATCGCTCCCGCCTAGCCTGTAGCAGGATGAGAGATGAAAAGGAACCGCTCCGTTTTGCAATGGCATGTGTATAATTCGGTGAGCCGTAATGATCCCCGTCAGACGAATCAATTCCACTGCGGGGAACGTGCACAAACTCGATATACGCACAGGACATCACAAATTTACACATACTCACTTCTCATTATATTAGAGCTTCTTAAACGGGACGCAAAAACATATTATGCACTTTAATCTTGTATGCCTATCTATCGAAAATCAAATCGTTGTACGTAACATATATATGTTACATTTATATTACTTTAACAAAGTATACGTATCTGTATACGTAACCATGTCGTAGGAATTGAACGTATCGTAGAAAGTGGAGTACTCCATAGTTGAGTGCTCCTGTATACGTATGTCTTGAGCGAGAAAAGTTTTCGTGAATATTTTGTTTAGAAGTTTTAAAATTAGCCTGATTTTATTGGTTTTAGGAATTATTAAAATAGAAAATATTCACTTTGTTTTTATTATTTATGTATGAGTACTCCGAAGTGGAGTGCTCCGTTGTTTGTTTTGAAGAGAGAGTGGAGTACTCCAAGATGGAGTACTCCGATGTTTATTTTGAGTGAGAGAGATTTTAGTGATTATTTTGTTAAGTTTAAAATTTTGGATGATTTCCTTTGTTTTATAAAGAATAATAATATAGGTGAATTATTTATTTTACTTTTTGTTATGTATGAGTACTCCTAGGTGGAGTACTCCGATATTTGTTTTGAACTTATAAAGAAAGCAAGAGAGGGAGAGAGGTTACCGGAGTACTCCGAACAATGCCGAGCCGTGCGGGAGGCCCCACGTTGTCCGGAGCACTCCGGAAACCCAACACCATACTTATATTGCGTAAAGTTGAATTCTGTGTAAATTCTAAGTTAAATTTAATTATTTAGTGACCTTGTGATACTGCCCTTATTAATTGTCTTTTTAACTAATTTATATTTCATGAGTCACCACGAGCCCCTCCAAAGACTTCTCGGAGGCCAGAGTACTCCGGAACTCCGTATTGGTATCTTCTCATACCGAGTCTGAAGAGAGTTCCCTGAAATGGTCCCGGAGCCTTCCGGCGCTCCGGTAAGATCTGGGAGACTCATGGGAGGACGACGATGCCGAGGAGGACGATGCCGTTGAGAGCCTCGTTTCCTTGCTCGGAATTACAGCAGGGGCCTTGCTGATGTGGATCGACTTTGTAGGTGGTTTTGAGGGGCATGATGTCCGGCCCGATGGCTTTACTTTAGGGGTAATGCCCAGCCACTTCCAGTCTATTCCCTTGAAGTGCTCGAGGCTTTGCCGACTAGGTAGTCTGCAGTTGGGCAGTGTGAGCAGTCTTTTCTGGGTTGTAATGAAGAAGTCGGTAGGGAAGTCCGGGCAGTCCTTTCCGCACTTCCCCCCTTTATAGTTCGGATGGTTTCTGACAAAATGCCGTTTAATGTTGTGCCCGTTCTCGGCATGACCGCATAAAATACATTGTGAAATTGAGAAAGCGCGTCCTTTTTTGTTTCTTCCATTGTGCCTTTGTTTTTCCCTTGCTTGGGAGCATCCGGTTTGGGTGAAGTTCCAGTGGCAGCCTGTACCGGGTCTGTTTCAGAGCCCCGTGAACAGGCCGTCTGACCATCGGGGGTGAGCTGGTCGCTTTCTTATGGGAGATTTAAGTCTCCCATAGATATGTCGCTCAGATCCGGATCCTGGATGATTGCCGAGCAGTATGGTGGAGCTCCTCCACGTTACATTTCCAGGTCACTGGGTACTACGATAAGTATATGGTTCATTTGGTGGGGCGGGGGGAGGAGGAGGTGGGAGCAGCTGCTGATCTTCTTTCCCTTGTTGTTCCAGGTAGACAAGGGAGCCATCCAGTTCTGATGCTGTGTCAACGGGCTCTTCATCATTCATTCTCATTTCCTCCAAGGTAATATCCATAGAGAAGCTCTCGTAGAACTCGTTTATTATATTTAGCTGCATTGCGTCTTGCGCAGGTTCTTCTGGATCTACTTGCGTAATGTTAGCGAGGTGTGGTTCTTCCGGGGAAAAAGTTTCATTCGTGATGGTGATTTTGATATCTTCCTTCAACAGGGAAAATGCAGATACTGCCGCCTCTGTAGCCTTCTCGGCTTTCTTACACATCTGCACAAACTGAACATGGAGTCTATCGTATTTTAATTGAAGCAGTTTATGGTCTTCTTTGAGTTGTTGGAGTGCATCACAATTTGTGCATCCCTTTTTTGGTTTTCGGATTCAGGTAGAATTGATGGTAAGGAATTCATGATTTTTGTAACTTTTTTTTATCTTATCTGATACTGACACGGTTTGGCTACATCACCTACAACGTCTGGTGTGAGCCCATAACACCGGGTGAACTAGGTGCCATG
>WYDE02184023.1:0-10823 GCA_009867175.2 Adela reaumurella | reverse complement strand
CCAAACTATACGGCGTGAGTAAGAGGTGAAGATTTTTCATGGAATAATCAAAGCTAAATGGAAAAGAGAGGCAATTCAATTTTACATTTGGACAACAATGAGTGGTGATATTGTTCCAGGAAATTGTGGATCTATCTATATGACTTTACAAAGTTATTTCTATCATCGGTGAGCGTATAGCAAGGATTGTTCAGCAAGGGTATAAATTGGACATAGTGCGCGCTATTTTTGCGCAAGTTCAGTATACTTATGATGCCATGTACCTCATACATTTATAGGATACAGTTCGCCATAGTGATCATGAGGCTGTCGTAGTCAAATATGCGTACAGGCAAAATAGGATTCCAACATAAATGAAAGTATAATTGAAGGCACGTATGTTCCCAGACTTGCAACAAATCACCCAAACTGGCAACCCTGGTTCAAGGAACAGGAAGATAAGTGATTTGGTGAGCTTTTTACAATACCACCATTCTTTTTTACCTTTGGCGCCATTGTTAGGTCCGTATTTAAATGTTAGTTTAGAGTGGTTTTTAATGCATAAAACAGTCCCACATCATCCGCGAAGAAGGCTAGAGTTTGTGAATGTGGACTAAATGGGGGTAGCGTTCCGTTTCGATCAACATTGCAGAAGAGTTTTTGGCAGCTTGTCTCGGTCATTGTCAGGCTGCCCGATTCCAGCGGATAAGAGCACGCCTCTCAAGCGGTAGGTTTTGGTTCGATCCCCACTGGGAGCACAATATGTATTACTTTAGAATTTGTGCTGAAGTGGCTGCTGACACTCCGGTGAAGGAAAACACCGTGAAGTTAGAAGTTAGTTGGTTACCGTGGAAGTGTCTGACTAAATCCTCTCATATCATGAAAATGAGAGAGTCCTGTACCCAGCAGTGGGGAAGAGAAATGGCTGCAAAAGGAAAGGAAGGAAAGAGTCTCAGTCTGATTCGGCACACTGCGGGCTTCTGTATCGTAACTAAGGACACAATTTACTCTAATAATGCAATAGAATGAGAAGCGCGGACATTTCATTGATTAGTTAACGAAGTGAATAAGTATTGAATTTGTTAAACAGTCGGCATAAGGACTTGGACCAGCCATTTCAGAGGTTTGAGGTGAAATTCCTTGAACTGACCTGGAAGTAGCTACAAGTAACATGTGCTATGTTTTGTTTATATATTATGCAGTTATTAATTTAATACGGTAATGTTCGTCAAGGGTATTGTTTGTCACTAATAACTGTAATACGTGACCAGGTTTTGGGGCTTGCCCTGTACTGGCCAATGCTGGATGAACTAAATAAATAAATGAATTAGGCAACATTAAAAAAAAAATAACAGGCAGAAGTATAACGAGACACACACCGCTGTGTAGTGAGATAAGTTCTTCCGTAAAATTATCAGTATCGTGGTCCTCGTGCTTCACGGCCGCCTTGCCGTGGCTGAACACCACGTGGAATGTATCATCGGTGCTGTCGTCGTGCGCGGATAAGTCTAAGGTGTTGACGGCAGAACGGCTCAGGTCTGTGATGGGCGTGATTTGGACGCGAGCTTCCTCGATGCTCATGCATTCCTTGACAAACAATGACAACTTACAAAACCCCATACAAAATCATAACGTAATGCCCTTTCTATTGCAAACCAGTGAAAACATTGCAATTATGACATTAAGTACCAACCACCAGCAAGGTATGACCCAATCCCAAACCACCAGACCCAAAGTACCAGTGATTCGCAAGGTATGACCCAATCAAATTTTTACATGACAGGTGGGCACCTAGATCTGGATGAGACATTTATTTTGAGTACTAACATGCTCGGTCTAGCTAGGAGCAGTGCTTCCAGAAATACGACCACATCAAATTTTGACAGACAAATGGGAAAATCTCAAAGAGACATATTTTTTGAGTACAAACATGATAGGTCTAGCATAGTGGTTCACGAGATATGACCAAACATATGTCACATGTTACAAGCAATGTTGCAAGTTACATAAAATTAAAATTAACGCACTAATCCTGAATGAGACTATATATTTTTTATTTTTATATACAACCAGCATCGGTAGCTGTGACCAAAACTTCAAAAGGATATCGGACACAGACATTAACACCACTCCTCACAAAACTACGCTCAGAGAGGCGCCATGCCAGCTAAAAGGCGGACGAAAAGGACATAGTCCAATTTATAAAAACACCTTTTGAAGATCCCCAGGTTGTAGGTGGTAGGGAACACACTCACTGGAAGACCATTCCATATTTTTGCCGTACGACACCGGAACGATTTCAGAAAACGATGCTTCTCAGGAGTTGGGTGTCAACAACATATGGATGTTCCGAGCGAGTCCGGCGCGTGTGGTGGATATGAATCGGGCAGGAGGGATTAGGGAAACCAGTTCATCGGGGCATCGACGAAGGTAGTATCGATAAAACAGACTAATGGAAACAATTGTTCGCCAATAACCTTCATACTATGTAATATACGGGATGGGTAAAACAAGTTCACTTTATTTTATTCAAGATAGATGGTGCCGCTACAGCGCCGACCGACAAGTTTCAGTGTTGCATCTATTGTTGACAAGGGCTGGGCCGGCTACCTATTGTCTTTTGTTTCGTGTCGATAAACCAGTATCGGTTATTTATAAAGCCAGGGCTGGTTATTGAATAAAGCCTGGATGGGCTTTAGACTCGCCCCTTGTATATACTCTTAGTTATTTATTAAGGTTATACAATAAAGAATGAATACAAATACAGAATAGTACGCTAATGGCTGTCAATAAGGCAACATGCTGAGAAATTTCTCTCAATACAAAACCCAAAAAAAAAATATTACCAACTAAACAACGCAAAAAAGAGTCATGATTCTTACTTAGTATCACTAGAAGCTGTGTGCAAAACATCGTTGAGATTTTGCCACGAGATCCAGCTGCACAGACAATGGACAACTATAACTACGCACATCCAGGGTGAGACTCTAAGACCCGTCATATGAATTATTATTCAGAACTTAGGCTCTGTAGCGGCACATCTTCCTTGTATAAAATGTAAAATGACGAATCTAAGTGTAACTAGTTGTACCAAAAGATAATAAATGATTGAATTGAATTGAATTGAATAAAACCGCAGAAAGATCTCGCCCAGCTGTATTACACTCCTCTACCGAATTTGCATTTTCAGCAACAAATGCAGTGAAAATGGCTCAAGAGACGTTTTTATCAAACGACACAAACAATTAATCACAATGCTGACGACAGAAATGACGTGATTGTACACACAGCAATGTCAAAGGCTGCTGAATATGACAGTGACAACACAGGTGAAGATATAGATCTACCCGTGTTACTGACAGCCCTAGAATCCACTTCCCACAAAAACATCTATTTCGAGAAGAGTGGGAGAGGCAATGACCCATCATTGCTGTATTCAGCAGGTTCATGCAGGATCTACCCACAAGATATTCTGTTTCTACATGCAGTTTTCTTAAGGTAACCTACCGATTTAAATCCAAAAATTGCCATACAATTATTGTCAACAATTGCGGCCATTTAGCACAAATTCTAAAGTTATAAATATTGTGCGTGCTCCCAGTGGGTATCGAACCCGCACCTCCCGCTTGAGATGCGTGCTCTTGCCCGCTCGGCTAGTCTTCTAATTATTAATATTCGTTTATTATTTCTTTATTATTTCTCAAGTAGGTACCTAAATATAACTTGTTTTTAAGTATACATGCATGCCATCAAGCTTCTTTCCCATAGGGGTGGGCAGAGACAATTGAGCGGCATTTAACACGTTCCTGGCATATTATATCCTTTGCTTGGTCCACCATCGTGTGTCGATTCATATATGTGCATTGAATATGTGCTGCGAACTTGGTCTTTTCGTAAAATTTTAAGTATTTGGTCATCGTGTGTTCCCCTAGGGTGGCCCTGTTAGACTTTTTTTTCCACATTCGCTAGATATATTTGTTTGGTCATTCTCTCACCATTCTTTCTCTCCATGTGTCGAAACTATCTATGCATGCCTCTCTCTATCCTTGTCGTTCTGTCTTCTTTCAAATCAAATTTTTCTCTTACACATTTATTCTTCACTTTATCTTTCAAAATGCACTACATATTTTTGTCAATACCCGTATTTATTCTACTTTCGTGTCGCTTCTGCCATGCACAATATTCTCTGTCGTACATAAGTATAGGAACCAGAACGCTATTATGAAAAGTCATTCGTGTAGTGGAACTATATAATAACCTTACTTTTCAGGATATTATGCAAAGGCCCATTCTTGTGCTATTTCCTTTGATCACTCGACTTTCAACATCTTCATCGTACTTTCCGTACCTCGTGAACACACATTCATTTTCGAGATAATAAAATTAATAATTCTGTCCAGCGCTGGAGCAATGGGACAATGGTTTCACCGATTCTTGAAATAGCCTCTCTACACAAATGCTTCATAAATAAGGGCAAGTAAGTGCTCCTCCCACTCATCGCAAGGTTCGTGTATTGAAATAGGATCGTATTCATCCTCTTCGAATACGAAGGACAGTAAAGTAAAGTAAAAGTAAAGTAAAAATGTATTTATTTTCTCTTAATAATACTTATAAAGTAGCCACAGCAAAAAATTAACAATTAAGAGAAAAAAGGACTAGGCACAGCATGTGTTGGGTAGGCACGCCTGACCCAACGCTGAATTTAAACCTAGCCCTTAAAAATTAAAAGTATACATAAAGAAGTATTAAAATGAAGATCTAATAACTATAATATAATGCAAAATAACAATAAAATTAGGTGACATAAGAAAAAGAAGAATTGAAAAAGACACAATAAATTTATAAAACCAAAACAAATGCACGACGTAAGAGCAAAAAAAATAATTACAGAATGATTAAAAACAAAAGAAAAAATATAAATCAAAAAAACAATAAATCTAGGTGTCATAAGAAAAAGATGAATTTAAAAAGACACAATAAATTTATAAACCCAAAACAAATACACGACGTAACAGAAAAAAAAACAATAGTGAGGGCGTTCGTTATGAGTAGGTACACGAGATATTATGGTACCCATGGGACAAAATTATCAAACTCGTCGTGTGACTCTCCCTGCTGCCGCGATAGAAACTGTTTCCCTCGCACTCGCCGACAAGCTTACGGAGCGCGCGAGACGGGAGACAAGTCACACATTATAGTTCGAACTTATCCGCGCATACACATTACTTGTCGGTGAGTTCGAGTGAAACAGTTGCTATCGCGGCGACTGGCACTCAGACGACAAGTTTGATAATTTGACCTAGGAGGCAATAATTTATAAGTGGTCCTAATGGACAAAGCCCAGTTTCAGGGAAAGTTAGACAGAGTCTAGAAATTTATATAGAACAGCAAGTGTCTCATGATGTCATCGATCTATAAACATGACCACGGCACAGGTGGATTGCCTCCACGTCGACCTGACACGCCATCAGCCTCATCCTTGGAGCATAAATGATGCAAGAGAGAATTTGCAATGCTATAAGTAACTTTGTTATTTCTCAAAGTATTCCAATAACACGAATACTAAAGTTTAAGATCTTAAAGCGAGGAAATAAAACATGTTCAGGACAAACGTCCAATTGTTTCATCTGTGTTTTTGTGTTTGTTTTTTTATTGAAACTGACACGGATGGCTACATCAACTAATGTACCAGTTTTTCTGGTACCAGTGATGTCAGCCTAAACACCTTGGGGAATTATGTAGGTAGGTGCCATATCAGCGCTTCCCTCAATTCCAGCCGGCTACACTGAACTGGACGGAAAACTCAAACTATGCAGCGTAAGCCGAGTTAGCTCTCAGATTTTTTCCGACTTACTTGACACTTATCGTTAAAAACTTGAAGATTTTCTCAATATATTTATAAATTATAGACTATAATTAGATTAAATTATAATTAGACTTAAATTATAGGCTTCGGAGTAGCCTAGTTAGTTAGCGCGCGCCTCTTACCCGAGAGGTCGTGGGTCTATATTTATTTATATGTATGTTTCATAGCCGCTTCGACCAACCTTCATTCAGTGCGGTGGTACTAACCCGGGCGGGTTTAACCCTACCACCATGTAAGGAGAAAGAAGGGTCCTACAGTTACTACAGGGTCCTACAGTAACGTGGAATCCGAACCACGACCAGCGTCTACGGTCAAGCGGCCACCCATCCAAGTCCTGACCACGCCCAGCATTACTTAACTTCGGTAAGCGAATACTGAATATCGCAACACTGAGCCAACGATGCTGATAAAAGTTTGCATTACAAGGTGTAAGTACGCCAACTTTGTCGAAGCAGGCTTCGCGATACTCGCGATGGGTGATGAAAAATGGTCAGCGAAGTTTCTTGCTTGTTCTTGTAGGAAGTATAAAATTGGTTTGTGGCGAACCATTTCCATACAGAATGAGCATACAAAATTTCAGCACGATCAGCCTAACATTTTGAGATTAATTAAATAAATAAAAATAGACTTTTCTGCTAAGGAGAAGCCGGACTTATTGCCGGTGGCAATCTCTTCAAGTCAACCTTTATACAGCAAATTCGTATTCTTAGTGTATAGGTTTCCTCAAGATGTTTTAATTCAGGGGGGTGCATTGTAATTTTGCACACAAACTTTAACAGTGATTTTAAAATCCGGAAAAATTGTGCGCATACAAGGTATCGAACCCACGACCTCTCGAATAAGAAGCGTGCGCTAACCAACTATTATCGGCACGCGAGAACAAGCGACCTGAGAATGTGACTGTTGAACCTTATTGTAATACACATAAGGTTCAACAGCAACATTCTCAGGTCGCTTGTGCTCGCGTGCCGATTATAGGCTACTCCGCAAAACCAGGTATAGTGAACATTAAAATTTTTTCCAGCGAACTTACTTGCCAGTTCTTCTGGGAAGTTGAAAATGTATGTTTGGTTAGCTATTGGCATATATGATGAACCTAAAAAATTTCAACCGAATGGTCTATCCGTTTAGGAAAAATGTACAGCAAAGTCTCTTGTCAGTTCCTTTTTCGAAGTTGAAAATGGGTATGTGGCGGTCTATTTATACAGAACGAACCTATAAAATTTCAGCCCGATCGGTCAAACCGTTTATGAGGAGTTTATGAGGACAGACAGACATGGACAGACAAAGTTGTTTAAAAACATAGGAGTAAGTGGCTTCGTTTCGCTCTGCTAATTAAATTTCACCGGACTATGAATATTATTTAAATTACGGCGAATTTCCATAGAAATTCAAAGGGGTAACGCAGCGAGCGTGCTTGGCTCCTTCTGCGAAGCCGGGACCCCGCAGACTTGGGTGAGATATTTTTTTTATAGGTTATTTTATTTATAGTTAGGTTAGTTTATTTTCGTATTAGATATAGTTTATAATTTTAGTTGTATAATTTGTTATTTAATTAGTTCTTATCAAAATAAATACTTTCACGAATCAGGTTCTATAATAAAATACCTGTAGAAATAAAGAATCTGAATGACGCCTGTTTCAAGAAGCACATAAAATCTATTCTAGCAAGGAAAGCATGTTACAATGTGAAAGAAGCCTTAACGTACACATTGTCTTGAAATTCTGACTGCATATTAATCTGGACATGTTAGGTACAATCAGTATCACTTATTCTATTAACTGGATTAATATTATTTTTGATAATTTGATACAATGAATATAATTTTTTTTATTATTATTATTGACATTGTACTACATTGTGGTATTAGAATGAATTAGGTTAATTTGGACATATTGATACAATCTCGTATCAAGTTCTCTGACAAGGGCTCTTTACACCTGAATTATTAAACAATTTTTATTATGTGCGGTTAGAATAAAGAATTATAAAGCTTAAATTAAATTATTGTTAAACAAGCTCTCAAAGTTTGAGACTCAAACTGTTGTTTAACACTGTAAGCGATGTCTATTGTGTGGTTAGCCACAACGTATTGTAATAAAGACATTGAAAAAAAAATCCATATGAAGTTTTTTGCCGGTTCTTCTTCATGGGATTAATAGAATCGGATGTAAAATGAATATTTTGATAAATTCAAGTGTAGTGTAGTACCATAAGAATGCTGAATAAAGGACTAAGAACTAATAATTCAATAATGCACTGAAACTTAACCAATTGGCTGAGCGCAGGGCAGCCTGACAGTTTTATGGGTATACGCCGTGTGGTCTGCACGGGGAAGCGGTCAATGGATACTAGAACGACGACCGCGGCGATCACTTCCCCCCGTTTACCCGTAAACAGACACTAAACAGACAGTAGACAGAGAACAACACGTTCCTTACATCCTTTTCTTCATTCACCGTCATACATCGCTGCATACATGAGCGCCGATAACGGGTGCTGCGAGCGAACTAGCCCTTTCCATAAATAATTACCTATTTGATCCTGGTATATTCTCCTAGAGCAGCCCCATTCGACCCTTCCTTCCATATTATCTTCGTATATTGTATGAATATTATTATAATATTATTAATATTATTATTGACCACACTGTATCTCTTCCCATGTATGTCGTAAAAGGCGACTAAGGGATAAAGACAAGATACCGTGCTAAAGGGCGACAGGCTCGCCACCTCTCACCTTGGCACGTTACTTCTACCCGTTCATGCAGTAGGTGGGTCTTCGTGCCTTACATGCTGTTTGATATCTTGTCCAAATAACTTGCGAAATGTGGTGGTAGGTGTTGTGCTGTAATTTACCGGAGTTTCTTGCAGCACAACACCGATTTCTCTGCTTACCCCGATTGTCGGAATTCAGCGTGATTCGGGATGTATGTATGTATTATTATAATCGTTACTGACACACGGGCGTAGAGGAAGGGAGGAGACACACCAAATAACGACCTGTAAGCCGCTTCCTGCATCATTTAAGGAGTTTAAATTGTTTACAAGAGAGCCAGCCATCCGTCCTTATCGCGGCAGCGACGGTATTATGTAAGAAATTGCTATAGTTTTGTAGCATTTGGGCGAAATTTTACTCCTAAATATTACACTCGTTACATAATCTTATTTTTCGTGTAGCGTAGCTGTGATATATTTATTTTAATTAGTATGCACTTAGAATATTGTTGAAAAGGATTTTTAAAGTATGTATTTAGATAAGATAAGTGTGTGTCAGATTAGCCGAGCGGGCAAGAGCATGCCTCTCAAGCGGGCGGTGCGGGTTCGATCGCCTCTAGGAGCACAATATTTATAACTTTAGAATTTGTGCTGAAATGGCTACTGACACTCCCGTGAAGGAAAAAATATTGAGGACACCCACTTCCAATCCGGTTAGTCACTGTCGAAGTGTATGACTAAATCCTCTCATATTATGTAAATGAGAGAGGTCTGTAACCATCAGTGTGGCGAATAAAAGGCTGCAAAGAAGAAGAAGTCAAGATGAGTATCTAGATATTTTACCAACGAGATTACAGGTATGTTTTCTTTATTTGGCGCACGTTTGCTAATGCATACCTTTAAGACAAGATAATACATAATACAAGATAAAACACTCGCATACAATATAATACAATACAAAACTATACAACGCGACACGACACAAAACAAGGTACATGTACGCCAGTCTTGTCGTTACAGACTTAGCGATACTCGCGATGGACAGTTGAAAATTGGTACGTGGCGAACTATTGACATATAAAATGAACATGCAACATTTCAGCCCGATCGGCCAAAACCGTTTAGAAGCGTGGACGTTGAAAATTTTTAGGCGAAGTTTCTTGCAAATTCTTCTAGGAAGTTTAGAGTTTGTGCATGGCTAATTATTGAGATATAGAATTATGCTTCAAAATTCCAGCCCGATCGGCCAAACCGTTTTGGAAAAATGCACAGCGAAGTTTTTTTGCCAGTTCTTCTACGAAGTTTACAAGATGATGCGGTGCGCTATTGACATATAGAATGAACTCACAAAATTGAAATTGAATGCTGAGCCGTTTAGGAATTCCTCCTAAACGGTGGACAAACATACAAACTGACACCAAAAGTTGTTGGACCGCAGGTGTTGACTTCGCTCCGCTCAGACAAATATAACACACGATACAACAATACTGCGGCATATTATGCGGTGCAGTACGACACAATAGTAAACAATACTATATTTACAATAAAAGAAAATTAAATACAACACAATATCAATACTATTGACTGCATATTGACAGAGAGTGCGAGTGAGATAGCTGCCGCTTTCACCGCTAGAATGGGGCTCGACATAAACATAGGCGGAGGAGTGGTAGCGATTTCCGTCAGTTACAACTGCTGAAATATTCAAGACTGGGCCCTAATGGCTCTCCAAGTACGCTTCTAATGGCTTTGTACACAACCCTAGCTCCTTTGAGTGACGCTGCCGTGCCTAGTTACGATTAAAGTTAAAACTATCGATTTTGTAGCACACGGTGTTAAGGAGGGCCCCTTACTTACACGGACAGGTTGCTCTGCTAGAGCATCTAATACGAGTTCAACAATAAGGCGTCTAACTTGAATAAGTATAAAGCAAAATAATGAATAAAAATGAATCATAAATTCTAGATCTCATATAAATAGACTACAGAATAATTCTGTAGTCTATTTTAAAGAGATTATTTCATAAATAGATAACGTGGTAGGTACTTATTAATCATTGCTTGTAATGTTTATTTTAGAGATAATTATATATAATAATATAGGAAATATATAAATAATAATTATAAATCACAATGACAGACAGAAATTGTGAAGTACGAGAGCGTTGTGGTCTGAAAGAACATAATATAGTGACAAGGATTGAGAAAGGAATGCTTCGGTGGTTCGGTCATGTTGGAAGAATGGATAATAGAAGACTAAC
>WYDE02183913.1:0-10824 GCA_009867175.2 Adela reaumurella | reverse complement strand
AACTATGTTTCATAGCCGCTTCGACCGACCTTCATTCAGTGCGGTGGTACCAACCCGGGCGGGTTTAACCCTACCAATCTGTGGTCCAATCTTGAAGAACTGTTGATCACATTTATTTGGAAATTAAAGAAGAGTATATTACTCTTTCTCTATCCAACCGTCAGGCCTCGAATTTATCTTTCACCGTTTCCTGACGCTTACTGTACATGTATATCATACATAATACTTTTCACATTTATAGCATAATAATTTGTACAGGATATACATATGCATATACTGTAGGTAAATATATTCATATAGTATACCAGAAGCTCCCGACGAATTTGCCGTTTACATACATACATAGATATTCATATTGGTACACAAAAGGATTTCGTTACAGATATGGACATCCGGAACAACTTCAGAATTTACTTCTTATGAATCAACCACGTTATCATTTATCTGTTTCTTATCCGTTTCATTGAGAACCAATATCTTTCGATCTATCTTTCGATTGCCTAGTTACTGTAATGAAATATTTTCAGAGTTTCTCATCAAAGCAAAAACAACATCGTTTCGGAATTCGCTATCGCAATAAAAATATTTAAATGTTATAGGTATTTTATACATAAATGTTATTACTTATTTATCTTTACGGAATAATTTTTACAAATCATACATAACGTCACGCTTCTTTCCAGGAGACCTACGTTAGAGGCAGAGATAATCGGTCGCCATTTGGCACGAAACTACATGTGAATATGCATTACATATATTATACTACTTTGTCAAGTAAGTACCGGGAAAAGATCACTAATACACAAAATTCTATTTATTCTTAAAAAAATATTTTATCGTCTTCAAAGTAGGCGCCTTCCGAAAGTATAAAATTACACCATCGATTAATCCAATAATTAAAAAAAATATTAAATGCATGTTGAAGAAATCTGAGTAAGTAATTATCAGGTTTCATTACATTTACGTTGCATTTATTTCTGAGATGAAAGAAGAAAGACGAAGAAGAAAAGAAGCGGCAGAGGTGTGTCAGGCAGGATTCAGGATCGTGGCACGTGGAGATCCGTTGTCTCTGTCAACCCCACTGGGAAACAGGCGTGAAGCTACGTATGTATGTATGTTATTTCTGGGATCCGACTACTTTAAATTCATTTGGAATAAACCGTGTTCGAGATAGCAGTTAGAAGTGGGGAAACTCAATATGAAGGAAACTATTTTAAACATATTCTTAGTACCTATAATTTTTTTAAAAGATCTGGTGCCATTTCTGTGCAGTGGTGTCTTTACAATTTCCCACAACTACGTCCAAGGATGGTTTCAACAATTTTCAAATTCTTCATATAAGTTATCTACTGAAACATCACCTGTCAAGTTTATTAAAGACAAAGCATTCTCATCTCAACCATTTCAAAACTTATTACATTTTTCACGTTTAAGAATTCCAGTTTGGCGAAAATATTTTCACCTGTAAAGTCATAACGTTTGTCAGACAGACGTGCCATAATTACGGCATTTGTACGAAAATTTCATGCTTCACAATACCGCTTACCGTAGTCAGTAGAGGTACGACAAAAATACCGTATAATGTTTAGAACGAATATCGAATAATCCGCGAAAAGCGGGACACAGCCTGTCCCACGCGGGACATAAAATTTTTGAGCTAAAAATCGGGACGTCCAGCCAAAATGGGGAAATCTGGCAACGCTGATAATAGCAATAGCTCAATAGCCCAATTTTCAACTTACTGGAAGAACTGACAAGAAACTTCGTGGAACATTTTCAACGTCAACTTATGATTGGTGGAACTTACCAAGCATCGCAAAGTAGTTTTTGAAGAACTAGCTAGTTGCAATGCGCCTAAGGCACCCGTCTCCCCTCCCTGCCGTCTCCCGTCGCGGCAACACCCTGAACTCCCCGTCTCCTCGCCTTTCAAGCACTCTGTTTTTGATGAGGGAAGGGTACATTCTATATTAATTGTACCATTTCCTGGATATTCACCCAGCGGTAAATCCTCTTTAATATTTCCCAGTAAACCAGAAAATAAACTGATAAAGCTATCGTTATTTTAACTATCGCACTCGGCTTCTGTGTATTAACCGAACGGGAATTCTGACAGATAAATTCAGTACTCTCTGAACGTAATTATTTCACTTAATTTGCGCGCTCGTTAATTATCGTGGATTGTCCAAAGGGAAAACCGAAGCGATATGCTTAACGACAAACCCAAGATGGAAGGATTAACCAACCACAGCCGTTGTTAATTTAGAGATCACTACGTTAATATTACCTACATATGCCTACAAAGGTTTAATCTCTAATTGATTAAGCTATTAATATATTGCGAGGTTAAAACCTCCCGTTAGAGACATTGAATAATTTCGATATAAATTTCATGAAAACCAATAAGTCATTGACAAACCACCCAAAAACTCTGAAATTACGAGATGAGCAGAATCAGATCAATAATAGTGCTGACATGTACGCACAATGCACAAGTAACTATCAGTTTGATGAAATAAAGGCAATAGTACTTCATTTATTAATTTACAAAATGAACGTTGTACACATACACGCGCTTACCATAACCGTAACTATGAAATACCTCACTATACTCTGTTTTTTTTAACAGCCAGTACTGAGAATTGTTATTCCTTATTTCTCAAAGCTCTAATTCAGAGATGCTAATTGTCAGACACCGCCAATTATCTCTGCCACGTCTGCCGAATGTTTACATTTTGTAAATTTGCGTTAACACCAACAGCAAGATAGTTATTAGTTATTACACAATGAACTTCTGAAAAGACGTTTATAAAATGTCAAATACTGCTGACCCTCGTCCATACTTTTAAGCTGTGTCCATTCTGCGAGCGGTTCTCTCTCAGCATTAATGACCGTAGAGGCAGCGTGTGGCGATTTGGCGCTCTGTAGCGAGTCGTGGTGGGCCAATAGCCGTTCACTATGAATAATTATTATTCTCCACTCAGTACGGGCTTGTTAAAAAAAAGGAGTATAGGTAATTAAAAAGTTATTGAAATATACTGAAGTACTTGAAAAGGTCATTATCACCACGAGTAGAGTGGAAATGGTTCTTGACATTTTATCAGTCGGAAAAGTACTATTGCAAATTCACGTTCTTGCTTATCAATATTTGTGCGGAGTATGTTGGCCCGAGCGAGACATGTGACAACTTTGATTCCTGCAAAGACAAAAGGTGATCTTAGAAACATTATTTAACGTTGTGAAATAATTTTTAGAATCTTGTACCCCGGTAAGACGCAAAAGATGATGAAATAGAAATTAGGTTCAATAAGTAGATCAAAGCAACAAAACACGTCGCGGGCAAACGATGGATTCGTGTTGCCGCGTGCCGGGAGAGTTGGAAAAAAAATTGGACAGGCTTATGTCTAGCAGTGGACGGCTAAACGCTGAAGATGATATAAAAACAAGTATGAACTCAGTAGTTACAAAATACTTACAACGAAAGGACTCCTACGACTCCTATTCCTTTCTTGTACTGATTTACCTAAATGCCAAAATGCAGAGATTAACATAAATAAAGCATGACTGGAACTACTGGAAGTCAACCAAAAAAGGAGACCCCAGAAAGAAAGTAAGTAAAAAAATAAGCATAAAAAATATAAGCAGAACGCTTAGCAGAAGACGTCTTGTTACAGCCTTAGAATTTACAGTTAGATACACGCCTTCTCTATCTATCACATCGCTTCCTTCCAGGTGGCCTAGATTTTCACTGACGTCTTTCTTTAGTTACCTGTATTTTTCTGGCCATATACAAATGCCTCACAGATAAGAGAATAACAAAATAGTAACTGGAATCCTTGCACGACGCCTACACGGGAAATAAAGTTTCATTTCTATATCTAAATGCCACAGAAATAGAACGTTATCAGGTGATAGTGACGCCTACTGCTCAATCATTGTCTAATGCGCAAGGTAAATTGGTTCTATGAAATCTAAAGCCAAAAGATAACACAGAAAGCAGACAGTTATTCCATTGCCATTTTACACCTGCGCATTATTATCTAAATATTTAGTCTTCTGAGCTGCAAACATGTCTCATGCATTGGATGGATCTAGAGAGTTACACAGGTTTATATTTATTACTGATATGGTATTTACCTCGGTATTTAGTAAATAAATA
Organism: Adela reaumurella; assembly: GCA_009867175.2. NCBI lineage: Eukaryota > Metazoa > Arthropoda > Insecta > Lepidoptera > Adelidae > Adela > Adela reaumurella. Next base: position 6,668 of record WYDE02183913.1, on the reverse strand, counting down.
CTAAGTAATAAATAACTACTAAATACTATTTACATACTTAATCAAATATGACATTGGTCGAGTCGCGTTTCGATTCGATAGGACTTCGCATCTCATCTTTCCCCTTTAAAAACTACTCATTATAGTGTTGTTCGTAACAGCGTAGCTTAATGTTATTCGTAGCGTAAAGAGTTACTTATCAAATTGTATAGGAAAATGATAATCTTAAAATCAACAAAGTGTGTACAATGGGCTCACCTATGCTGCGCAGAGATCCATTTCTCTTAAGTATAATTAATTTTAATCTTGTTTGCTGTTTTCTTTTGCTTCTTTTTTTTTTTGTTATGAATTTCCCTTACTATTGAAGGGAAATAAACGACTATTGTATTGTATTATATTCATTCCTCTAGCACTTATTCATTTATCGAAGTTGTAGTAGTTGTACAATTAAGGTGTCGAAGAATTCCGTTGACCCTAAGGTGAAAGCTGATTCAACTTGGAATGCAAAAGGAAATAAAGTAGGTAGTTATTTGATTGAACCTAATCGCGCCATTTTATTAAGTTCAAAACCCCCGGGTTAAATGAACGACTCGCAAACAACTTGAAATTTGCGTATTAACCCGAGGGTTTTGACTTCTAACGTCACGGAGTGTCCGTCCTTTGCGCGTACGAGGAGATCGATATCTATGTCTCTTTCGGAAACGAGGTCGGCTATTACCCTTCCTACGTCAGCAGACTAGCATTCTTTAAATTTTTGAGATGGAGAATTCACGAAGAGATTAAAAAAATATTGAACATAGGATGGCACGCGTGCGCTATTAATATGAATCACGAAAGGCCAATTTATAGGTAGTTTAGGAGTAGTATTATCTTGGAGGATAGATAGATACCATAATATGAATACAAAATGTGATCGATTTTATGTTCGTTAGCTAGATTTTTTCGCACATTGTCACTTATGTGTGTTATATTTTATTTAGACAGGGTTTTCATAATTTTGTTGTTTTGCTTTTTGTAATTCTCTGTGTTACATAAAAATCGTTGAGTACTCTCTCGATATTTTTTTTCATAGCTTTTTCTTTCAAAATAAATGCTTGAGGTTTATCCTGTAATAAAATCAAATTATATATCATTAAACCTTTATCGTTTCCATTGGTTTTCTGCATGAAATGTTGTCATTCTAAATTACCTAAGTATGTCTAGTCTAGACAACGAAGGATGAACGATCTAGCTTGTTCAATGACTCAGTGGAAGTAGGTATTCTAGGTTAAGAAACGGCCTTTGAATGAGTGCGCAAATGGTTTATTTACTAAAATAATTTGCATAATAGTCACATCACAAGGTACGTTATGTATGAGTGTGAAGTTCTTAGGATTCTATTAATAGTCTCGCTCGAGCTCTACTGCGTAAAATCTGAAAATAACATAATTCTACAAAAATTTAAATTCACATTAAATATATAATCAGCATGCGTGGGAAACTTTTTCTCGCCGAATTCAAAGAAGCAAAATAACGCCCAATGATTTTATGTCTTCTTAGAATCTCTATAAAGTAGAAAGGCTGCACCTACTAAGGATGACGAGAAGAATGTTAATTAAATTTTATACTGGCTTTCGCCCTCATTAAAATCCACGCGGATGAAGTCACGGACACAAAAGTGTTTATCCTATCGCACTCTCCGGCTCATAAACTGCTGATATGCAAAATCATGTCGATCCTTTGAACCGTTACCTCCTAAAAGAATGACAAACACACCATCAAACCAATTAACAAACACACTTTCCCATCGTAGGTAGGTACCTAACCTACTACTTAATATTATAAATGCGAAAGTGTGTTTAATGATTTATTTGTTTGTTAGTTTATTGGTTTGGTTACCCCACAGATTACTATAATATGGTTACCCTTCTTCCGTGCGATAACGGTGCATGCAACAAACAGATCGACGGGATTTTTTCATAAATATAGGTACCTAGTTGCCGGAGCGGAGAGTACAAGAGGATACTTTGTTTTGCCCGCGGGGTAAAAGCTAGTTTATAGGTATAATATTAGTATTATTCAAAATATCCGCTTTCCCCAAATTATTTACCTACCTACTTTTCAAATGAACACCTTCATAAGATACTCAGATTTTTTTAAATTTCCTCAAAGACAAGATACCTACCTAGGTATTCTTTAAAACTAGATTTCTCCATCGAATATTTCTCTTGATGCAGTCAGTGCCAAATAAAATTTTTGAACCAGAATTCGCGCGAGTTTCATCTTCTGCGAATTGATTTGGCATTGCCTTAGCGCTTCAATTGCATTTGAATAGGTCTACCTACTCAATAAGTGCTAAGTGCATCCTGTCTGTTTATTTTTTCATGGCGGAAAAACCTAATGAAGTCTTTGCTAATGTTATCTTGAATCTGTTATTTACCTTTTACCTACTTAGTAATTCATGCAGAATTAACTTACTTGTCAGTTATTTGTTTGTTTGAGTATAATTTTAAATGTACATATTTATAATGTAATGTACCTAATGCATTTATAATAAATGTGTAAGTAATACGTACTTTGAAAAATACGTAAAAACATAGGTACTACAAAAAATAACGAGTATATATCTTAGGTACCTACCTACTACCCCCTCGGCCAATGTTCTCAATGAATTAAAAATTAATAAAAAATAGGGATGGGATTAATCGGTCATTATTAATTATTCGTCCGAATACGACTAATCGTAGGTAAAATCTGATTACTGACACGATATTTACCGATTACAGAGGAAAAAAAATCGTCTCTTTCTTGGCAACAATGTAAAAAAATCCACCTACTCTAGGTACTTTTTTCGTATCATTAAAAAGGTTTTTGTTTTTTTCCAGGCGTCCTGACATTCTACGGTTTTTACATCGAATAAAATTCTATAATAGATATATTTCGTAATTTGATGGACCATGTGTATTAACTAGGTATGTCTATGAATAAAATTAAGTAGGTAGGTACCTAAGTAAGTAGGTACAGGTAGGTAATGCACTTTTAAAAATCGTCGATTATTTAAGGGCATACATAACTACATTAGTTAGGTACTAAGTACCTACCTACATAGCCATCAAAGACCATAATTTGAAAGGCTTGGACACGGATTACCTATGCAAATTTCATCCGCCTTCACTTCTAGCAAACTGGCGCAACAGAAATCGCAAACGCAAACGAAATATCAAGAAAATCCACACTGGGAATTCCATTCAGTGCCGGCCGGCGCTATCAACACCAACACAGACAAGCAAATACCTACGCACGCACCGCGCAAACACAGACTGATCAACTTGTCTCAACCTGCATCGAGCAAGTTCAAATACGATTGTGTAATATATAAAATGTCTATGTTTCAAACATTATGTAGGTACTATAATATCATAATTCAGATCACTCACACACAGGCTTTATTCAACGAAAATCGCCTCCCTTTTCACGTCCACAAACACAAATTGACCTCTTTTCTCGGAAATACCGCGTGGACTATGCGGCCTTTCCTCCCCATCGACACACAGACACACCCACCCATGTAAATAGTAACGCATACATGTTAATGTTAATCTTCACAGACAGGCGCACACATGCGCAAGAAGACTCACCGACAGGAGCACACATGCAAAAGCGCGGAAACTATAAAATGGCCGACGACTCATCATCGCCATCAAAATCGGAACAAACCTCGAAGTGAACAGACGTGTACTGCGAGTGTATTGCGCAAGCGTGTACCGTTATTGAGTAATCTTGTTATCGTGAATTAGATCAAGTGTTTAGAGACAAACAAACCCAAGGACACTCAGTGAAAAGTGTGCGAAGTGATCTCGTCGAAAGCGGAGCGCTTTCCGGAGGATCTAAATAAGTGAAAGGCTTGTGCAACTTGCCTAGCCGGTGGAGTGAAGTGCGGAAAATTCGTTTCCAAGGGAACGAACTTGAAGAAATTCACCAGTTCAGGAGCATCAGCTTCCCAGACAAGATGTTCAAGGAATTAGTGCCCGTGAAATCTGAGAGCTTCAGCGGAATGGCCGCTAAAAGGTGATTACTGATGATTCTTAGCCAATCCCATCCCAGTGATTATCACGTGTTGCAATAATATTTGTATTACCTATTGCTTTGACAAAAAGTCTTCCAGTGAATGAAATATAAACACTACCTACCTAAATAGTTATTACAAACGATTGAATCTTATGGTGCAACAACAATGAAAGTCTCGAGTTGCTAAATAAAATACTTTATTCGTCCGTTTACTCTTATCTCTCCACTTGAAAAGCGGAACGACTATTTCGGCCCGTCTGATACAGTCTTCGGTAGTATAGTGGTCAGTATCCCCGCCTGTCACGCGGGAGACCGGGGTTCGATTCCCCGCCGGAGAGTTCTTTTTATTTTTTTGGTCAGATTTAAGAATGGATTTCTCTTTCTTCCTCAGCCCAATTGGCCAGTGCATCCGCAGCGTGCTACGAAGGGCCCTGGTGGAGAAAAGGCTGACCATCGGTTTGATGCCTACTCTGCAGTACCTGTCCAACAACTGCCAAGGAGCCCTCTTCTGCTTCACCACGGAAGCAACTCCTGGTGACAGCGCAACGCACATGCAGGAGGTCCTGCTTCAGGCCTTCTGCGCCGAACACGACATTTACATCGTCAAAGTAAGTAAATACCTTCATTTCTGTTTCTCTGTTTATTTATAGCGCGCCATCTATGATTGAATAGGGAAAACGCATTTCTTTACCTTTCTCTGCCACGGATGCAACTTATTTGGATTAGGCCATGTTTTACTTTCGAATATTGGAAAAAGTAGGTATTTTTATTTTGATCACGTGAGTAAGTTATCCAATCCAGTCTCGTAATTGTTAAATAATTAGTTATCTATCATTATGGCAATGAGACCCTCTTCAAAGATAAAAAACTGGTCATAACTGTTCGTAATAGGTACCTTTCAATGATACTCATTCAATTTACACGTGATATACCTTTGGTATGTACTTTGATAAAACCGCTATCATGAACATCAAACAACCCAATGCTCAAGAAAGAATGCGTTGTCGCAATCATTCTAGGAAATAATTAAATACCAATTGAATTATGAATCGAGATAACAAAAAAAAAAATCTAGATACCTTGCACTCATTAACTACATAAAGACTCGGTAATATCAATTCGATATCAACCCTTTCGTTTGGAAATTCACCAAAGCTGACCTACTTTTTTTCCCTGTTTAGATTATAAATTATAATATATTAGAATATTAAAATAAGCAAAAACTAATAAAATTATTTCTTTGTCCACAGGTAGATTCCGTCGACAAAATGCGTCGTCTGCTCGGCTGCCCCGACCCTCTATTGGACTTCAGCTGCGTCCTGGTCCATTCACCTTATGCAGACCCGTTTACAGACAGCCAAGAAAGGGACATCCTTTCCAACGCTGAACAAGACCTGGTAGACCACTGCGAGTCAACTTGGGGCATCGTATCTACCTCGGTCATCAAGCTACCGGAGAAGTGAAACTTGAAAAGACTCAAGCTAAAGCTTATGGAAAAAAATCAAAAAAATTGAAACGGGTCACCGTCTCGGTTTTTGGTCTACCGAGTGTACATACTTGAGTTACTTGAGACCATTTCGGATCATTAGACTTTGTCTTAAATTAGAAATTGTTTTTAATTTAAGGATAGGGTTTTTAGATCCAGATGTATTTTGATGATTACGGCAGGAGAAATTGTGAAGAACTAAGGCCTTTACGGCCTATATTGTGTATTGTAAAAATATGTGAAAACGTTTGACTAAAGTCGTTCTGACTGTTTGTGGAGAAATAAGATTCTTGAAATAGTTTTTGCCCTGGTGGCTTTATCTTGTATAAAGTTCATGAATTGAAATTTGGACTATTTTGTGAAGAAATAGAATTATTGAAAAGTTCTGCCCTGGAGGCATTGTCTTGTATAAAGTTCATTAATTAAAATTAAATACATGAAAAAAGCGATTGCATTGTGATGTGACTTTGTGACAGAATTCAAATTCTGACGTGTGCTGAATGAGAGCATATTTTATAATTTTTTACTGTGCGACAACGTAAAAACATTAAAATTATTATGATACTATAAAATATGTTTTTTATTTATAAATTACTTCTACCTTTACCTTAGTTAACATGAAGAATGGGCACTGCCCGAATTACCTACACACAACTGGAAGGAAGAAATGCATATTTTGTCATTTCAAAGACAAACACTACGTAATAATTTCCTCTAGTTGCAGTAGTTATTTCGGTAGACCGAACTAGTGACATGTTTCAGTTGCAATACTTTAAAGCTACAAAACACCGTACCATCGAAACCCTTCATTTTGTTTTCTTGCATTCTAATAGTGCGATTAAACTGTTTCTTCATTAATATTTTTGTGTTTGATCGGCGACTGTATTGGAAAATAATGATAAGAAAACAATCTTAAAGTATTTTGTAGTCTGATAGGTGTACATGTCAGTTATCTAATTTATGAATAATTAGATTATTATTATTACAAACATTAGGAAACGATTATGTACATGTGCACTATTATAAAATCTATAGATACCCGGGGCTAGTTCGGCATATAAAAAGGTGATATGAACTATTTGCCATCATAAAAAAAAAAGTTTTCATTATTTTAAAACTTTAATAACATGAAAATTTGTACTATTTTGTAATTGAT
>WYDE02183802.1:0-10824 GCA_009867175.2 Adela reaumurella | reverse complement strand
GGCAGGGAGAGCGTTCCAGAGTTTACCGGTTCTGTAGATAAAAGATCTACAGGACCGATTGGTACGCATCCGCAGTACGTCCATCGTGTAGGGATGTAATCCCTGCCCATTATATCTAGTGATGTAATCCCGTCATTGAGCAAAGCGAAGAAATTTTTATGAATTATTCGGGAGAAGTAAGTCACAGTCAACAAGGCGGTACCTTTGAAAAAAATAAAACAAATAATTTATCTATTGTAATGTAATCACTAATCACAGGGTTCTACTACAATGTGATACTAAATAAGTACTATGATGTTATATTTTATGAAAGACCACAAAAAAAAACAATAATATTTTAAAGGATCAATGCTTTCGATTCTGCTGAACTATGCACTTTGAATGTTAACGTGATCTCTCCACTGCTGGTAATGTGCCTCTTCACATGCACGTCAGCGCGCCCTCTGCCAGAGAAAGTCAGAGCTTTCCTCTTTCGTAAGCATTTCGAATTGAATATTTCAAGTTTGTGCCGGCGGCCTTACCCAAAACTTGAGTCGACTCGCCGAAAACCAACCGCAGATCGAACTTCCAAACCCATAAACTGGACGAACATTATGCAGGATGTAACCAGAGTACTTGTATATTTTTTTGTTTATTGTACAGCGATAGTTTAAAAATGTTAGAATCTCCGCAGGGAGTACATAAATACCTACATAGATACCATCACTCCACTTTTCCAAAGGTGTAGGCAGTGGTAGTTTAGCGCCATTTGACACGCTCTGACGCATATCCTTTGCTTCAACCATCGTCAAACATCGCATCGATTAATCGCATTAATAGATTACACCTTTCGGACGTCCACTTAAGAAATGAAATGAGTTTTCGAACAATTTAGAGGTCTTCGTAGAACGTATTTCGTCATTTGTTTTGGAAATAAAGTCATCAGGCTGTACGTTTTCAGTTTTTGCAAAGCAATAACTGTTTTATTTATGAAAATACTACTACGAGTACCAAATAATTTTTTGAAGATTGTTTAATTTAGGAAATATTACAATGGCTGTGCAAACATTTATCATTTCCATGTATGGGACCAGTCAGATGACGTCACAATTTTCGAAAGCTGTGAGTATTTTCTGAACTTTAACATTAAATATCTCGACAAGTACTTCGTATTTTTTATGCTTTAAAATAATATTTTTATATCTATATTTTAAATTATTACGAAACCTAACAAACTTAATAAAATCCTGAAGTTTCGATGAAACGTCCCAAAGAAAAGTATTTGGTAAAACTGGATAAACGTCTTGGACGCTGTAATCCGCGCCCTATTTATATTCACACTTCAATGTCTTGGTTCATTTCACGACAATATCGTCCATGTTAACTCTCCAGTCCAGTAGGTACGCCGTTGGATCCACAAAATGAAAGCAATAAGTTGTCCGAACTCGCGAGTTAACCCTTATTAACCCTCCGACAAAAACTGAAGCAACAGGCCTTCGAATTTCGTCCTGAGTTAGCCGAAACTGCGTCAGCAGTGAGGTGAAAATTCAACTTACATCGTTTCAGAGAGACACTTACAGTGTGAAATTTCATTTTGGAATAAAATACGTACCGTTTCTCTTAGCAGAGATTCAATGAAACGACTGTTGCATAACGTCGCTGTTATGCTAAAGGTCGCACGTCAAATATTTCAATATTCATAAATCTGCGCTTTATAAAGCAGCAGTTTTGGCACTGCGGCGGCGTGAAGCAGGTTCTGACGCTACCTACTTGTTGAGAATACCCAATTTCTAAGAGGCTACCTTAGCGGCCAGCTTCTCGACGTGATGTGCAAAATTAAGGCCGCGTGTCAGTTCAACCCCAAGGATGCTAGCGGTAGGTAATCCACCCACAACTTTATGTGATGTACGGTTGCCATCTTACAACATTGGTAGCCCGGTCCTACACACGCCTCCTGCCATGAAAGCAGTTAAGGGTTTAAAAATGCCTCTTGAGCTTGCCCATCACTAGACGATCCCTGATTGGTCGTCTCTTTCGACACGGACCGAAAACTTAAATAAGATTAGGCCGATTACGACTTGGCAACTCACTTTCCGTGGACACCGGCCTAGTCCCAAGTAGTCCCATCCCGAGCCAAAGTTGGGCCGACCCAGAGCCGGATTAGGGCCTGAAACTTGTAACCCACCGCTGTGTAAGCAACTACTTACGTTATGGAATAAATAATACATAAGCAGTAGCCCGCGAAATAAAGTTTTGAACCCTGTTCACACGGAACGGGAAAAATAAAATGATCATAATAATAATAAACAAAGTACTAATTTTAAAAAGAGTGTTCACACAAGAATGTTCTATGAAAATGGATATTGATTAATTGTTCACTGTGTTTTTTTTTCGTATATCTAGAATATTAATACCTAAATCTCGATTTCTGGATTCCCTCTAATGTAAATTAAAAAGGGGCAATAGAGGGAAATGGATTTTGCTATGGATTAACAGAAATATTAATAATTTTGATGCCTTGATTTAAGCAGTTTTCCTCCCATCACTTCTGCAAGGAAAATAGGGCAAAACTGATTTATGTCCTTATCGAAGAACAAATGCTTTATTTCCTTACATCTCTAGAGATATCTTACTGCTTTCTTCAGGTAAGAAATCTGGTAACCAATTTTTGTCATTGGGAAAAAGGGGGTACCAATGGCATTCACTGATTCTTCAATGTCTTTTCGGTGGAGTAAGACCTAGACTTGTTTTTTTTTAAATAATTGGCTGATAGAAACGAAGCCACTCACTCGACTTGGGTCGAAAAACTTCTGTTGTCTGACTGACTGTTTGTATGTCCGCACAACTCCTCATAAACGGTTCAGCCAATCGGTTTGAAATTGTAGGTTCAATCTATATGCCAATAGCTCGCCGCACACCACTTATCGACTTCCTAAAAAACTGACAAGAAACTTCGCTTGTAATTTTTCAACTTTCACTCTTCCTAAAATGGTTGGGCTGATCGGGCTGAAATTTTGTATGTTCATTGAGTATGTCAACAGTTCTTTCTACAAGGCAAGAAACTTCGCTGAACATTTATCAACGTCCATTCGCGAATAATGCGAAGCTTGTTATGACAAGATTGGCGTATGTATGTACATCTATCTACCTAGTACTAAAAACAAAATAGAAGGCATGCACATTATGCACTTCTGCGAAAATCGCCGAAATTGAGCGTAATGGTGGCGTGGTCGTGGTGTGACGGTCTTGTGATGTACGCGTCCGACTAGCGATCAAGGCTCGGAAGAAATACGAAACCTGCTTGCATTTGCACACCATACATTTGAATGTACAGTGGTCACAACGTACAAATGTGGTTTGGGGGCGTGGCTTCAGATGCTCGCATGAATTCACTCGCGGTCAGTTGTAGCGAGTGTGAAGGAGAAGTGGAGTGTAGGGGAGGAGCATAATGGCCACATTTGTAAGTTGTGACTAGTGTACGCAGCGCGCACGCTTCTGCTGGTCGATCGTGTTAAAAAATATTTGTGTTGGGTTTCGGCACATCGCGTATTTTTATGAGATTTGTATAATTCTAAGGCTTCCTTTATTCTCAGCTTTCTTTATTTATTTTGTTTGGCTTGTGATAGTGTTAGCGTTTACATTTCAATATGAAATGTAATTTTTGGTACTTGAAATAGCCCACGAGATTTTATTTCTCAAAACGACGTATTGGCATACAGTGAATTACATAATTCTAGTACAAGTGCATTACATATGTAATCGCAATGTTATGTTTTTACAATTTTTCTTTACTTTAATTTGTCAGTCTGCGCACGCGCACGCAATGGCGCTCACGTTAACGCGTACGCTTTAACGTATAACGGAGGAAATAAACGTCCCTGAAAGAAAAATAATGTGAATAATGTGACAAAATTATGATGACGAATATTAAATTTCGTAAATTGTAAAGTAGACGTTCTGCCTGAACCCGATATATTAAAAAAAAATATGTTCAAGTGCTTTCCCCGAGGATAAGGTGGACTCCGCAAAAAAAAATCTTACAGAAACTTCGGGAAGAGAGCTCCGAGGAAGGCCGAGGTAACTACGTAAGGGCTTACATTATAGTCGCGTCACTAAAATGTTGTGGTCAAAGCCGCCACTTGTTTACAATTTACATACAAGATATCACCAAGATGCCCAAGGAGCAGGAGCCGAGTTCACTCCCACTTTTCGTCACGAAATACCTGAAGACCAAAAGTTGCCAACCGTTACTTTTGACCACGTAGACGTGACGACATTTCTTAAGGATATCTTAATTCTTAAGAAGGAGATTGCTGACTTAAAATAAAAACGGGAGAGTAGTAGCCCTGAGGGCAAAAACTGAAAACTCGCACTGGGAAGAAATTCGTAAAGAGATCTCGGGATGTAAAGAAACAATTACACTTTTAAGAGAACACCTGCAAGTATTATAAGATAATACGTGATTCAATTCATCCGGCGGAGTGTGAACAAATAAGCAGTCACTTTATTCTACCTTTACCTACGTAGGTGGATGAAACTCTAAACAAATAATGCACCGACACCGGATGACAATCGCTCAAACCTCAAGGTCGCGAGTGTCGATCGACCGTTGTGACGTCATAGAAGGAGGCATTAGGTATCTTTACAAACACAAATAATTTATTAGGATAGAAATTAAATTACAAATACCTTTACAAATACATAAAACTAAAAATTAAATATTAAACGGAAAATTTTGAATTTGGACTTTACAATTTAACAACACAACTTCAAACAATTTAAAAAGTCGTCTAAATTTTCGGATGGGAAAGTTCCTAGAACGTTAGCGGCGTTTCCCCTTAGGTATTTTTTGTTTCCGCCATTTTAGAACGTTTGGAACGCAATTTTAAAATTAATTTCATATTAAATCTTCAACCTCAGTAAAGATGACACAACTTGTCACCGCCTGTTAAAAGAAAACTGTTTTCATGACGTTTATTTTCGTGTGTAACACACACCCTTTTAAAATTTTTCGAAGGTTTTTACAATTTATTTTTTATTAAAATTTAGCTATATCAGAGAGCCCGTGAGTTCGGGGCTCTATTCTTGGACAAGTGACTCACTGGTGAAAACTAAACTCGCCCTTGTTTCACGTGAAATAAAACATTTCGGTATTCCTGGGACTTCGTTTTTCTAGTGAAATAGCTGTCACTATCAGCTGTCATCCGAACTCATCTCACGTATCAAACTCGCCAGCAAAGTCTGTTTTTGCCATTCATTTCGGTATTCGGGGAACTCGCCATCGCTTATTTTCGCGTGAAATACTGTCAAAAAATTTGAAAAAATTTCGCTTGCAGTGTAGTAAGTTTTTAGCATTGACTTTTGATTTATTTATTATTTAAACGCTTTTTTATGTAAAACAATGCCGTTCTTGGCCACGATATATGACGCTCTCGAAGATTCCGATCGAGAGCGTCATCCACATGCACATCTTTTACATACCCGCCCAACGAATTCAGTTCGCAAGGCCACAACACATTCGCCTTTTCACGGGCGTCGGCATTCTAAAGACTCCCGCGCACTAGCTGCGGGTGCCACTCCATAAATTCTAATAGGTGATGGTCGAGGCATGGCTGTTGAACTTTGTTATAGAATTTGATACAAAAACCAAACAAAAACATCCTCACAAGGCCAAGACAAGTCAACAAGAAGACATAGCCAGACTTAATTGGATACAAATCAGTTATGGGTATTTTGAAATACGTTTATTTGTGTTTTTTCTATGAAATGCTTTATTGATAAATACGTATTTCCTTAATTTCTCCTCGAAATCTTGTTGTGTGGAATCCCGTAGCGTAAAATTCCGTTTAGGAGTTTTTTTTAAATTATATATTAAAATTATATGGTATCTTTAAATAGGTGATATCTCATAAAAATCCATAGTTCTTAAGAACCCGTATAAATTCGTACATATGGTAACACTGGTTTTCATGTTTGTATCACTATCTCGCTCTAACTTAGGAAATAAAGCGAGATCACACTGCTTACCTTTGTTCATAAGTGTGAAGTAAGCCGCAATCGTGTTCACCAATGCTTTTTATTGCGCCCGAATTCCAAAATTTATTTGGCATGATGTCAAAGTGAAACAGAAGTGAAAAGAATTCGTACGTGAAATAAACTCGGGTGAATCGTAGGAATAGAGCAACTTCAATAACCAACGCTTCTCGTTCGTTCACTCTTATTGTTGGTACGTCTTACGGCAACACAGACAACACAACCACAATAGACTAGAATAGAAATCAACGCAACGTACTATTCAAACAACTTGCGCACATTTTTGCGGGTGGCGGAGGGAGGGACGGTTCCTCCCTTCCATCGCATCGCTCCGCCCGCGCTCGTCCCGCGCACCTCCGCGGAACCAATTGAGTCCTGCGCTGTTACCGGCGTCCACTCACTCGACGTGTCGAGGTCGAGGTGCGAGTGTGAAGCACATATATTTTGTATAGACTTCACTATCTGTGTCACTGTCATTTCTCACTCACTCACGTGTGTGAGACGACGCCGGTAAGGGCCCTGCGCGTATCAATACACATGTAAGTGTCGGCGAGTGCGAGAGAACCAGTTGTTGTCGGACGACAGGGATAGTTAAAAGCCAAATGTCGCAATGTAGGCTCCGTCAACGGCGGCGACGGCTGCGGCGGGCTGTTCATTCATCATTCATCATATAAACAAAAGTCGACAGTTTGGCCCTTCCCGCGGGTCAGTATTGACCGAGCTCGCCTCTTTCCGTTCCGGTTCACAATACAACCGGTCACTCCGATTGGAATAGTTTATGCGGAGCGATGCGCTTCGCCTCTGCTTTTGGTATTCAAAACATCCCTAAATATATTACGGAGAAAAGTTACACTATAAGGTAGATTTAAATCAGCCTCAGTAATATCATTATATTAAAGAATGTGAGGGATGGCATCGCTCGACGACGGAGGGTTGACATTATTAAACTCTCGCGTGACTCTACCTGCCTTCCGATAACAACTGGTTCACTCACGATTGCCGATAAGCCTATGCGTGCGCGCGAGATAATAGACAAGGGGCTCACATTGGTGCGCAACTACCTACTGTGTCGCTCGCACGCGTATATGTATGTCGATGAGTGCGAGTGAACAGTTGTTATAGGACGATAGTGAGTGAGAGTGGCACGACGAGTTTCATAATGTGGTCCACATGACGGGACCGTGAAGCAGAGGCGAGGCGTCGTCGCTGCGGCGAGTGTGTTGGCGCTATAGGACAGAGTATTGCGACCACATCTACCCTGTACGAGTTTACATATAGTACCTATTTAATAATTACTTACGTTATTCATAGTATAGCTACTTCATTTACTTGCAAAGTCTTCTGAATATTGTATGTGGGGCGAGTGTGGGCCTTTGGTGTGCGCAATGCGTTAATTTGTAAAATAAAAAAAATCGTGCGGTGTCCACATGCCCGCTAAACCCTCAAGGATGACAGAAATAACGACACAAAGTCATATAATACTATATACGCACGATTCGTTTGAACGTTGTTGCCGCCATTAGGTTCTGTGTGGAACCTCGGAGCATAATTTTGAAAAACCGACAGTACTTTGTCTGCGGGAAATACTGTTATTTTTATTTAAATATATAGATTTAGGCACGGAATGTAAATAATGTAATTCTTAGAAGTTCACGATGTTTTCATGGAGTAAGGTTTCAATCCATATGCTCTCTCAATTGACTCTCGTCCTTACATCTTTACATTTTCTTTAACCCAAAATCGTTCTTTGAAATATCAAAAAGTTTATTGTTCCCCTTAACAGAAATGTGCTACGACTTTAATAATTTCGTAGCAACATACGCAACGAGTAGAAATTTTTTTGTAGCAAGGCAACTTTATTGATGGAGAATGCAACGAACAAAAATATTGGTTGCAAAGAACGCGATATAATTTCCATGACATTATTTGAACTGCCGTAGCGGGCTACGAAAATGTCTACGGTATGAGCTACGAGTATGCATGAGGCTGAGACATCTGCGCAGTGCTACAAACAATTTAGATTCGGGAAGTTCTTATTCTGAATTATGGCGTACGCCAGATTAACCCACAGGAGTAGCCCAACATTGCCATCTGTGCTAAATGAAGCAGTAGTTTCCTGTGTACAAATTTATAAATAAATGTACACTCTCCTGTTTAGCACAAGAAGCAATTATTGCCGAAGGCAAACTCTTCAGTAAATCTTTATGCAATACACATTCGTATTGTTAATGAATATGTTTCCTCACGGTGTTTTCCTTCACCGTGGGGGCATTTTGCACAAAATTTCAACCAAGATTTTAAAATCCTGAAAAATTGTGCGCATGCCACGTTACAAACTCGCGATTTCTCTGTTTATGGCCCGCATTAGGTAAAATTGCGCCGTTTCAAAAACATTTTTCAGCAATATTACTCACCCGAATTATTATGCATTAACGTAGGTAGAACTTCAGCTATCATTGTCAGGGGCGAGACTTTTTTAAAACACTATTAAATTAGATTCGTTCCATATAAAACAAATCTTAAATACACACTGAAATACGTTATAAAAACGTATTCTAGGTAACGTTGTTCGAATGCGTAGTTACGGAATAAAAAAAATACAAACCGAATTTGCGCTTGCGCTAAAATTTTCTGAGCAGAGTGATTGCGTTGCATCCCACTCCAACCCACCAACATAGCGCTTCGTGAGAGCATTACAATCAGGCTACGCGCACCTGCTTGTGGATACCCAGGTGGATACCTACTAGGTACCTGCTTGTGTACCTACTAGTTGGAACTGCAGTATACAAAATGTATTGTAATTTCTGCATTACGACATTATACACCGAAATCCCCTGCAAAATTCGAAAATGGCAAAAATTGAAACTGCATTAATATATTGGCTATTGCAGTAAAGGGTCAACCTTTACAACCTAGTAATTTCAGCGCAAATACACAAAAAAAAGTTACAAATTTTTAAAATAATAATAAAAATAATTAAATATTCGGTGGAGAGTTCAGTATTACGATGAGTTGCCAAATGAGTTAAAGTGTAAGCCTATGAGCAACCTCTGGGAACTGTCCCAGGTAGGGTTGCCAGATGCCAATTTGAAAATGTAGGGCTAATGGGTCTAAAAAGGAGGACTGTTTTGAAAAAAAGGAGGACATTCACAAATGAACTGGATTATTTTTATAAGATACGTTACTTATATATGTCATTATTTATACAAAGTAAAACACTCAGATATTGAGCAATTCCGAGATGTTTTTTATAAATTGTCCACCTCTCGTGCAGCTTTAAATCATAATACAGTAAAACCCGCTTAATACGATCCCGGTTAATACGATTTCCCGCATAATACGATCTTTTAGGCCGGTCCCAACACTCTACCTTAGTTTTACGAACAATTTTTTCCGCTTAATACGACCCCAAACCCCGCTTAAGACGTCTTTTAATTTGTCCCACTCATAGCCGCTCCACGCCCCCCGCGCCACACACTCACTCCCGCGCGCCCGGCTCGATCTCTCGACCTCCCATTCGGGTTATTTTTCTCGGCCCTGAGCCTGAAACTCTTCAAGAGTTTCTAGACTTCGCTTCTGTAGACGAAAACATCGCTACAACTAAATCGCGTACAATCAGCGACAACACTGGTCAACAACAGCAAAACAAAAACGATAGTTCCGAAGACGAAGAAGTGCCAGTTCCAACCACCAGTTTCGATAGAATCTAGTGATGACGCCTTTAACAAACTAAACTCCATTGAACACTCTTTATTGTGTGAGTCTGCGAAAACCCTTCGTCAACAGAAGATTAATTCATTTTTTAATCTGTAAATGGTTGGACCGATTGAGAATTTTTTATAAATGTATGTATATATTTAACTGATTGTTGTAACAAATAGAATAAACAGATTCTAAAGTGTCTATAGTGTATATTTTACTCTTCCCGCTTACGACGATTTCCCGCTTAAAACGATTTTTGCGCCCAACCCCCTGAGAATCGTATTAAGCGGGTTTTACTGTAGTTCTAATAGTTAATATTTTCTAATCTAAATCAATATTAATAATAAAGCAATAAAGGAAGGTCATGGAGTAAGTTAAATAAATAAAATAAAATAAATAAAGTTGCTTTGTTTTAAGAGACATCACGTTTATAGGCTCCATGCATGATATTGACGCTAACTTGACGATTTTTATTAGAAATATTTTTGTATTTGGATATATTCCTCCTTAACCTTAAAATCGAGGAATAACAAGAGTTCCTTGTGTAACATATAGTAATCTATGGTGTAACGTAGGTTAGCACTAAGAAAGGAAGGAAGGCGGAGCCGGAGAAAAGGAAAGGAGCCGCCACACTGCATGGTTTTGAAAATCAGTGGGCATTCGCATTATTTGTTGAATTTAGAAAATGTATTTTTTTTCTCGGCTATATTTTTAGAATAAATATAAATCACTTTTACTCTTTGGTATTTTTCTCTGAAATGTACATTTTGCGAGATATTCGACTATGTATGTTTACGTTGTAGTAAAAAAGTTATTTTTTTTTATTTTACAAAAAAGGTTCCTCTCATTTTCGGATAAAACTTATATATTTGTGATCTTGAGGCATAACACCCTCGTTTTGTTATTTTTTTTATCAAAGAAAATTGGATATATTCCTCCTTAACCTTAAAATCGAGGAATAACAAGAGTTCCTTGTGTAACTTATAGTAATCTATGGTGTAACGTAGGTTAGCACTAAGAAAGGAAGGAAGGCCGGAGCCGGAGAAAAGGAAAGGAGCCGCCACACTGCATGGTTTTGAAAATCAGTGGGCATTCGCATTATTTGTTGAA
>WYDE02183691.1:0-10825 GCA_009867175.2 Adela reaumurella | reverse complement strand
CTTGGTGACTTATGTAGATAGGTGCCATATCAGCGCTTCCCTCAATTCCAGCCAGTGTAGCCGGACTAGACGGAAAACACGAACTATGTTTCACAGCCGCTTCGACCGACCTTCATTCAGTGCGGTGGTACCAACACGGGCGGGTTTTACCCTACCACCATGTAAGGAGAGGGAAGGGACCTACAGTTTAACATGGAATCCGAACAACGACCAGCGTCAACGGTCAAGCGGTCCCCCTTCCAAGACCTGACCGCGCTCGGCAGTGCTTTACTTCCGTAATCGAATAGCGAATACCGCAACCACTGAGCCAACGACGCTGATAAAAAATCGCATTATCAACTGGTAACACCATATTTATGTGCTCTCTTCACACAAATAAAAAAAACTAGAAAACAACAATCTGTGTGTTCGCGAAAAGCTTCGCTTCCCGTGTGAGTCCTACGAGACTCAACAATTTTTTTTTATGGAAAAGGAAATGGATGGCTATGTGACGCCACTGCACCAGTGATGTCAGCCTAATACACCTGGGTGTATTAGGTAGATGCTATGTCAATGCTTCTTAATCGAACCGGATACAGTGAACTGGGCGGAAACACGAACCATTTTTAACAGCCGCTTCGAATTATCTTCACTTATGGCGATGGTACGAAACTGGACTAGTAAGGAGGAGGAAGGGGCCTACAGTTTTACGTGGAGTCCGAACCACGGCCAGCCTCAATGGTCGGATGGTCAGAATGGTAGAAGCAAATACCTGGGCGTCGCACCACCAAGCTACAGAGACTTACGAACGAAAAATCGACTATGTAAGGAAATTCATCGTTTTATTAGTACGAGTTGGCCAATCAGTGTTCGAATTTCGACCATAGATTTACAAACTGCGACGAATATTCTAACGGGGCTGTCCCCCGTTTTATTATATTTTATTTATTTTTGACACATTTAATGCATAGGTAAATTTTAGCTCTCTGCACTATTTCTCGATATAAACTGTGAGTATGCCAAATCTCACATTCCAAGTTCGTGTAATTTCCTTAAAAAGTGTCCGGAAGTTACCACACTTCATTCGCTTCACGTATTTATATATGTACATGAAATTTTAAGTATAATAATAAGTAAATCTTACATTCCCATGGGCGTAATTTGCTTAAAATGTGTTCCGAATTTACCCCACACCATTCGCTTCACGTATTTGTATAAAGTAAATTTTAAGTATGATACGCGTAAATCTTACATTCCTCAGTTGTTAGCGTAATTTGCTTAAAAATTGTTCCGAAGTTACCCCACACCATTCGCTTCACGTATTTATACACAGTATATTTTAAGTATAATACTGGTAAATCTTACACTCCTTCGTGGGCGCAATTTGCTTAAAAAGTGTTCCGAAGTTACCCCAAAACATTCGCTTTATATATTTGTATACAGTAAATTTTAAGTAATACTCGTAAATGTTACATTCCTACGTGGGCGTAATTTGCTTAAAAAGTATTCCGAAGTTACCCCACACCATTCGCTTCACGTATTCATATACAGTAAATTTTAAGTGGATCGTAAATCTTACGTTCCTACGTGGGCGTAATTTGATTAAAAAGTATTCCGAAGTTACCCCACACCATTCGCTTCACGTATTAATATACAGTAAATTTTAAGTGTATCGTAAATCTTACGTTCCTACGTGGGCGTAATTTGCTTTAAAAGTGTGCCGAAGTTACCCCACTCCATTCGCTTCACGTAATACGATTTTTTTTTGGGATTTAGATCGTTTTAATTTGTAACTGAATTTATGACCATTGTAGGTACCTACAAACTTCTACATTTTCTGGGTCAAAATATGATGTTCGGCAAGGACATAGGTGTGTTTTGTATGTTTCCGCATAGTTGTGATAAGGGGAAATAAGTAAAAGGTATATATAAATGTATACATTAAATTTTAAGTATGATCTCGTAAATCTTACATTCCTGCGTGGGCGTAATTTCCTTAAGAGGGGGTTATAGGTAAGCATGCATCATGAGAAAAATTCCTAAAATTAGAAAAAGAGAAATGTAAACATAAAAAAACGTACATGTTACAGCCGAGGGTATGACCGAGTGCACTATTGTTTCCGAAACACGATTTGAGAAACTTTTCTCGATAGAATTAATTCACAAACAAAGCTCTAAAAATCATTTAAATCGTGAATAACTCAGTAATTACGGACGTATGAAGAGGGCCCTCCTCATGCGTCCCCGGTGTTCTTTCGTGGTGCGCAAAATATTTTTTTGTATTTTATTCAAAAACTAAATACTGCGGGGTAAAGTTGAACTGCTATTTTATGAGGACTAAGTTTAAACATATTTAAAAAAAAGAATCATATTTATATTCCTCCTAATTATGTGGACTGGGATTATGTGTGTGGGTCGGATCTATAATTTATTATTGATTGCAAAGTGTGTCTAAAATTTTATGAGAACAATCAATTTTGTCATAATGTTTCCATAGCGGGAGAAAAGATTTCTACAGTCGGAATTTACATTTTTAACGAGAATGAGAATATTTATTGTAACGCTCAGCGACTTATATCGAAGCTTAATTAATTCTGAAAGTTGTTCAGGAAGAGAAGAGCGAGGGTTGCGCTCTACAAAATTATGCAAGGAACTTTCATTGTCTATTATTACTTAGTAAAGGACCGCTCAGTGCGGTACGAGTATTTCCTTCATGATAAAATGTCGTTGTATAGAAGCAGAGCCGTCTAATGTTTATTTTTTGGGTTTCTATCGTTTTAATTTGTAATTGAACTTATGACCATTCTTGGTATCTAAAAACTTCTACATTTTCGGGGTCAAAGTATGAAGTTCGGCACGGACATAGATATGTTTTGTATGACATGATACATGATTCTTGACTATTTATTATTTTATCAAAATACGTTTTATACTTTTCATTATGAAGGGCAGTAACAATTGTATTTTTATTTAGTATTTTTTCTTTAATTGTAAAGTGTAACTTATTATTTTCATACATACAGTAGTGATGAAAATTGTGCACACATTGTCAAATGTACCATTAAAGCATAACAACGAATTGAATTGGATAATGTTTCCGCAAAGTCGTGATAAGGGGACTAAGCAAAAGGTATGTTATAGGAAACCTATCTAAAATTCCAACAAATTTACGAACTTTTAGGAAAATGTGTGAATGTTACTAGAATATAATTTATATTGTGTAGGGAAGCCGCTAATTATGAATTCTTATGACAAAATTAAGAACGTCATGGAGTGTGGAGTGTTATAAAAATTAGAGCTCAACTCCACTAGTTGTTCCCCAACGTTAGTTGTTCCCCCAATTGAGCAATATCACTGCGACTATCAGCTGAGATTGACAGTATGATCCTTAGAAGAGATCCTCAGAACATAGCGATGAATAGGGTCTGATTTAGCTTCATTCTTCCGGTCCCAGGAGTCTGGCAACTCGGATATATTCCTCGAGTTGGAGGGATAGGGGAAACGTGGTAAGAAAAAAAGAGAAAGCTTATTTACGAAATTGGAATAGCAAAACGCGATGACGCGGAGAAGAAATAAATAGCATACTGTCACCTAAATGTGAGCAAAATGTCACACAAACTGCGTGTGTCGGTAGGTAGGGGAATTCCTGAAAATGTGTTATGGATGGAACTAATGAAAGTTTGCGAATGTAACTTTTTTAATGTCGACGGCGCGCCGGGGGCCGGGTTCACATCATTAGTCACTGCGAAACGCAGACGTAGTTTGTTTCGCGACCCTTAACTCCTAAAAATTGAAATGTTTGTGGCTCACCGGCTTTGCCCGCGAGCACGATGCAGAAAGGAATGCTGCAAGCACTCCAAAAAAAAAGCGAGGCAAAAACGGCCAGCACTTTTCTAGTACTCTCGCGTCCCCTCGAGAGCCGATTTTTTTTTAAAGTTAGTTTAGTATCATCAATGGGGGGTGATGATGATTGGTAACCGGCATCTATTTAAACTATAATATATTTCCGTTCATATTTCATCATTAATCATCATTAGCTTTCATGGTGGTTATGAGCGAATTCTTAAAAAAAAGGAAAAACCGGTCCCCGAGAAAAGATTTATACATTTTTTTTTCTTTACTTTAGCAATCAACCACTGTGGAGTGCGGCCACCATTAATTTCTCCATCGTGCCTGTAGTCTCTCGTGGAAAGTTAGCAGATACAATATTTTTCGGAAGCACTTCATATCCGGCGCCGTAGCCGCGAGCGTATGAATAAAAAATTCCCCTCTCAGATCCACAGAATCAACCCTCTTCAAAATATATCAAGAATGAGAATGACCGAGTTTTATGTTCATATCAAAATAAAACATTATCTTGAAAGCCATTTGTGTAGGCATGCGAAAGGACATCTCTTTAAATACCTCTCTCATTATTTACGGCGTACATGTTAATCAAAAAATCAAAAGGCGTGTTAATAAATTGGAAAACGACCTCTTCGTCAGCCCTTTATCTGGCATAGGCCTCTCTGAGAGCGGTTAGGTGTCGCGAGGAGTTGTGGCTGTGTCTGATTTTCTTTCGAAGTTTTGGGCACAGCCAACCCACCCTGCCGGATT
The DNA here is from genome assembly GCA_009867175.2 of Adela reaumurella. Lineage (NCBI taxonomy): Eukaryota > Metazoa > Arthropoda > Insecta > Lepidoptera > Adelidae > Adela > Adela reaumurella. Next base: position 6,250 of record WYDE02183691.1, on the reverse strand, counting down.
GTATATAAAAAAGAGTTAGCAATTCATGGAATGATCTGGTACCGTCAGTAAATCGGTGTATTAAGAAAGAATGTGAACGCGAATAACTTCTAAACTTCTGAATTAATTATCACAAAGCTTTTACTGCAATATTCCCATTAATTCTGCATATTAATGCAGAAAATTTTCAATATTAATGTATAAAAAATTACTTCAATATTGTTGAACGAAATTTAATTATTAAAATTTTTATGCTATCATAAATCCGCACATTACTCATAAAATACCGTGTGGAGGCCGGTACTTAAAAGAATAGTCCCACTGCATCTATTCCCATGTATGTCGTAAAATTCGAATCAGAGTTAAGATTGACAAGATTTTAATTATCTTGACTATAAAAATGCATGACATATCTAACAAATTATACATTTGTGAAATCTACAAGCAAAGTGCTTTCTAACCATACCCCAATGAATTTCAAAATAATGTTTTTTCCTGAAGCTTTTGACCATTTTTCCTAACAGTACCAATAGATGATTATTTCGTATTTTTAGATTTTTCCCATAATTGCATGACAGTCTGGACGGTAAACACGAACTATGTTTCATAGCCGCTTCAACCGACCTTCATTAAGTGTGGTGGTACCAAACTGGGCGGGTTTAACCCTACCACCATCTAAGGAGAGGGAAGGGACCTGCAGTTTAACGTGGAATCCGAACCACGACCAGCGCCAACGGCCAAGCGGTCACCCATCTAAGACCTGATCGCGCTCGGCAGTGCTTTACTTCGGTAATCGATTTACTTACAATTTTTATGTTGGGAAGTAACGCTGCAGTCGATATATCAGATAAATTCTACAGTCAAATTCTAACTATGCAGTCAAACGTGCTCAAAGCGAGGAGATCGCTAAAAAATGTTAAGTAACGCCATCTAGCTGGCAGAAGCGGAACTATCAGATGCATTACTATGAATAGTATGAAGACGAATTTCGTAAAGCGACGTATAGTCCGGATAGATACTCGTAGCTCAGTTGGTTAGAGCATTGAGGGTTATAATTAAGGACGCGGGTTCGAGTCCCGCTTCGGACGTTACGTTGAACAGTTATTTTTCTTTGTATTTTTCAAAGTTATCTATCTGGTGCATCGACTGCAGCGTTACTTCACAATATAAAAAGTGTAAGTAAATCACCAACGACTGAATCGTAAAAAAATCTAACACAATTCGGTAATCGAATAACAAATACTGCAACCACTGAGCCAACGACGCTGATAAACCGCCTCATTGATAACTCTGATAGCCTACTGTTCTGTTTGTTACAGTCTGGCGGGAGATAACCAACGAAACCAACAACTAACTAACTATTACTAATTTTAACTAAAAAAAAATTGTACATAATTCGTGTAATTCGAGCTTGTTCCAAATTAAAAATTGGTTTAAAAAGACAGTTCTATTCAAAGTTATTGATGAATAAAATTCCCTTTTTCGTGAGGCAATGGTAAAAGCACAACTGTTTTGCACCATATGAAGTTCAGTGTGAATTCAAATATCTTTATTTGAATTTCTTATAATATCTTTATTGCGCATTCTTAAACTTGCTTTACTTTGTTGGTACCGTATACCGTAGTTTGACGTCTACAAGATAAGGGTAGGACGGGTCAATATCGATCACCGCTCGTAATGTTCATTGATATTTTTGTTATAGTTCTATTAATTCACGATAGCTGAACGAAAATGTTTCCCTCAGAAGTGGTTTCATCTTTCACGCACAAACTTTAGCCGTATTTATCACAATAATTTATTGATACGAAAACGGAATCAATTACTTACTACATCCCGGTTCTATTATCCCTAATATTTATTACCCGTCATACATCAACAAGGGACGCTACAGCGAGAATCTCTCAAAGGCCACGCAGATTAAGCACCTTAACCTCACCCCCAGGCCTCCAGGCTTCCACCCCTACCACCCTCACACACCTCCGGCTTTCTGAGATTAATTAACATCTCAGGCATCTTACCTTTCTGTTCTCGGGAGATATTGATCCGGCGTACTTCTCACCGCCGATGTGGGTAAACATTTATTAGTTTTAGATTACCGCATAATAATCCTAACCCAATATCTCAGGTTGACTCATGACATTACTAAGTATTTCTAGTAGACTGACATTCTTACAGGCTTCGCTCTGTATTGCTGGTAAGTGAAAAAGATTGGGTGATAAGATACTTCAGAACATAACTTTTCCGAGGTCGTATGCCCATCTGCTGGAGGGCCTTCCGACGCTAATTCTGCCTAAACGCGGTCTCCATTCGAGTACTCGTCTGCCCCAAAGATTATTGGGTTGCGGAGTAGACTAGTTGGTTAGCGCACGCTACTCAATCGAAATAAATGCGCAACATAAGACATGAGAAGAACATAAGAAAAAGAAGACATAGCGACAAGGATTGAGAAAGGTATGCTTAGATTGTATGGACACATGGAGAGAATGGATGCTGAAAGAATGATTAAACAAATATTCGAAGCGTATATGGAAGGAAGGGCGAACACAACATGATAAAATAAGTAACCTTTTACGGAAGCGACAAGTTTGCAGCACCCGTAACAGGAGTGCATGTATGAAGCAATTTATGATGGCGGGTGAAGGAAAAGGATGTATGCAGTGACGTGTCAATTGGCGCTCAATTTTTTTGTTACTACCCCTCCGAGGCGTGATGGTGAGACGGTATGTAATAAGCAGTAAGTAATTTGTGACACTGAAAAAAGTCATCAGGAATATTGAGGTGTTTTATCATATCCTGTAAATTGGTAGTGTTGCAAAGCGAGCCATAGGTACTGAGATGACTTTGTCGAAAGCAAATTTATCAGAAGATCTGTTCACTCGGGGAGTGACGCGCCTCCAATGAAAATGTAAATCAGAGCCACATCTCCGCCTGCGCTGAGATATGATGTTTTCTCTGTCATGGAAAATCTATACGAACACCTTATTCACTGGTAAAGTTATCGAATAGCGAAACTTAGGAAGAATTACCACCCAGAGGGAAACTTTCTAATCGAAATTATATTTAATCTTAAATATTATAGGAATGTAAAAACTACCGAGGCATAAGCCTTCTAAGCATTATCGGCAAATTGTATGCTAAAATACTGATTGAAACGGTGTTGAATGTTACGGAAGAAAGGATCTGGGATGTGCAAGCGGGATTTAGGAAGGGTATGGGATGCAAGGAGCAGGTCTTTTCCCTAAGATGCATAGCCGAAAAATATCTGGCAAAAAACCAGAAGGTCTTTTGCTCGTTGCTAGATCTAGAAGAGGCCAATGACAAAGTGATGAGGAATGAGTAGTAGAAAGTGTTGTCCGAGTATGGAGTCGACATTCGCTTGGTGCAAGCACTGAAATCTTTCTGTGAGGGATGAAGGGCCTGCATCAAGATAAATAGGGCATACACCTACTGGTTTGACATCTCTAGAGGCGTCAGACAGGAGTGTGTTGCGTCACCTTGGACAGCTGCTTGGCTGATCTAAAAGAATATGATTGTGGACTAAGAATGAGTGAGTTGGCTGTTAAATGTCTCATGTACGCAAACGATCGAGTGATCCTTGCTTCGTTGGTGGATAAATTGCAGGACATAGTTAATATTATGGTGGGAGCATTTAAAGTGAAAGGAATGAAAGTGAATGTAAACAAAACGAAAGAATGGCACTGGAGAGTGCAATGTAATGATTGGGGATGAGTGGCTGGAGCAAGTGAACAAATTTTAATATCTGGGGATATTTTCACATGGGATGGAAAATGTGATGGAGATGTGGAAAAGGCATGAAAGCCGGAAATCAAGTGAATGGGGCCTTGCACGCTGTTACGAGCAGCCAATGTATTTTTTTTATTGGAACTGACACGGAAGGCTACACCAAAATACACCAGTTATCTGGTACCAGTGATGTCAGCTTAAACACCTTGGTGAATTATGCCGGTAGGTGCCATATCAGCGCTTCCCTCAATTCCAATGTATGTTCAACAGGGCACGTTTGGTGGTCCATGGTGGAGTTCTGGCCCTTATACTGATGTGCGGGAGTGAAAGTTGGGTATGGCAGACGAAGCATAAAAACAGGAAAAACGCTGTTGAAATTCGCGCGCTGATTACGTGTGGAGTCCGCAATGAAAGACAGATTGAGATATTGTGTAGTGCGAGAGCGTTGTGATCTGAAAGAAGATATAGTGACAAGGATTGAGAAAGGGATGCTTCGGTGGTTCGGTCATGTTGGAAGAATGGATGATAGAAACTAACGAAAGAAATTTTTGTAGCGAATGTGAGTGGAAGAGTCGGGAAGGGGCGCCCTAGACGCACGTACCTAGAACAGATCGAGCATGTGCTCCAAAGGGGCAAATGTGCAGTACCCGTAACCGACGAGCATTATGGAAAACATTATGAGAGTGCAAGAAGCTGCGGAGATGTGTCAGGATCGTGGCATGTGGAGATCTGTTGTCTCTTCCTACCCCACTGGTATTTATTTTGACTACAAACATGATGAGTATATAAAAGATAATGACCACATAATTTTTTGTAGTGATTGCTTTAATGCTGATAGTGACGGTTAAATTTTCAGCCTCCACTGGAGCACGAGAGGGACGAGCACACCGAGTACTACGCGGACCTGATCCCAGTCATCAACTTGACACGCATCCTCAGCCACATAACCTCCGAACTACAGGTAATTACATCAAGATTTTTTTTATTTTTTTTAAATTTTTTTTATTGTAACTGACACGGTTTGGCTACATCACCTACAATCCGAGATGTGAACACCGGGTGAACTAGGTGCCATGTCAGTGCTTCCCCCTTTGATCGTGCCGGAATGACATGAATCCTTAGCCACATCATGTACGAACTACAGGTAAGTAAGTTTACACCGAGTACTACGTAGACGTGATCCCCGTCATCACAATATGATAGTTATATTTATGAAAACTGACACTGAAGCCTATACCGCGCACGATGTCAACCTATAACACTTATTCTAGTAATCCTGACGGATCACAGTGGTATCTCAGCAACTTGTCTGTCATGCGTCTGGCTATACTCAACTGGACGAGAAATACCAACTATTTTTACATAGTCGCTGTTAGACGTCCTATATTGAGTGTGGTGGTAACGAGCGGATGTAGCCTACCCTACCAGACAGTGCTGAAGAGGATAGGTCCTTGAATTTGGGCCTCCGACCTGTCTTTGCATTGCTTGATTTGTTGACTGCTCAATGATGACGTGATGATTACTTGAAGTTTAGGTTGTAAATTTATTTATTTTTTTACCACATAGTGCTGAAGAGGATAGGTCCTTGAACTTGGGCCTCCGACCTGTCTTGGCCTTGCTTGATTTGTTGATTGCTCAACGATGACTTGATGTTTATGTTGTAAATTTATTTATTTAGTACATATTGCTGAAGAGGATAGGTCCTTGAACTTGGGCCTCCGACCTGTCTTGGCATTTTTTGATTTGTTGATTGCTCAACGATGACTTGATGTTTATGTTGTAAATTTATTTATTTAGCACATAGTGCTGAAGAGGATAGGTCCTTGAACTTGGGCCTCCGACCTGTCTTCGCCTTGCTTGATTTGTTGACTGCTCAATGATGACGTGATGATTACTTGAAGTTTAGGTTGTAAATTTATTTATTTATTATTTGTAATTCTACAAATAATGATTGACGTATTCTATAGTGTTAAGTAAATACCGATGTATTTATTTTATAAGTACTCTCTTGAATAAACTATCTTGACTTTGACTTTAATGGCTTTAAAAAGACTCCCATGTTATATCAGGGTGAATCGCGCCGAAACGACAAAACACCGACACTTATTTTCACATCTTTAGGTAGATTTCATAGAATCTACCTATTCAGGAGTTTCGCATGTCACGACATCATATGAACTCCACTACTACACTATATATGAACTCAGTATAGGATATAGATACGAATATACCCCCACGTTGAAAAGTGTATATAATAGATAGTCTGAAAAGTTCACGGCCTTTTTAAACGCATGAGTTTTGCGTGGTATATGTATGGCAACACTGGACACAGGCGGAAAACTAATATATTGTTTGACAACTGACTTTCTGTTAATAGCGGTAAAATTGAAACAAATAGATAAATGGAAATTTTTTGTTTGATTTTCCTTGCTTAGCATGCAAGTCGCTTCCTGAATCTTAATCAGAAAAATACGGAAGAAATATAAAGGAAAACGTCCGAACCGGGGTTTGAACCCGGGACCTTTGG
>WYDE02183582.1:0-10826 GCA_009867175.2 Adela reaumurella | reverse complement strand
ACCGGGGTGCATTGTAATTTTGCACACAAATTTTAACCGAGATTTTAAAATCCGGAAAAATTGTGCGCATACCATGTTTCGAACCCACGACCTCTCGGGTAAGAGGCGCGCGCTAACCAACTAGGCTACTCCGCAAATAAGAATTATCTAAAAATAATTCAAATTAAGGAAAAAAAATCCCGCCAATTTTAGTTAGTTTATTTTTTCTTATTAGTGGTACATACATACATATCACTCACTCTACCGTGTGGGGCCGGTACTTAAAAGAATGACACCGCTGCATCTCTTCCCATGCATGTCGTAAAAGGCGACTAAGGGAAAAGGACAAGATTTCGTGCTAAAGGGCGACAGGCTCGCGACCTTTCACCTTGGCACGGCACTTGTGTCCATTCATGCAGTAGGTGGGTTTTAGTGCCTTACATGCTGCTTGATATCTTGTCCGAATACCTTGGGAAATGTGGTGGTCGGTGTTGTGCTGTAATTTAGCGGAGTTCTTGTAGCACAACACCGACTGCTCTGCTTTCCCCGATTGTCGGGATTCAGTGTGAGTGATATGTATGTATGTATGTGTAGTGAGATATATCGTTAGCAATAAAATTTTCTCTGATGATCATAAATGTTTGTATGTCTTTTGGCACAATTTTAGTTATCTGCGCGTTGTCATGGTATACACGCTGTTTTCTACTAGCTTGTCAACAAAAATATAATTTTTTTTTTTATTTGTACGTTCATATTATCCCGGAATCTATGGCTAACCTATGGACCATTCGTCCTGAAACGCCCCGTGTACACAGTTTCATAAATTAGTGGTAGTACCTAAAAGGGATGACTCTGTACAAAATACAGAAAAACTTTGGGTATGCACCTTTTCTGATTTGAATACTAAAATGCATGTATAATAAAAAATTATTTCCAAAAAAAATATATGTTCAGTATCAGATACAAAACCAACACCCATATGTCAGTAAAAAATCATGCCACACACTTAAACACACTTTGAATGTACTTGATCGCGATATGTCATTGTTACGCACAATGACACAACTTCTCCGTACATCATCACAACATGTGATTGGTACGCACAATGACACAACTTCAACTTTACATCATCACGACATGTCATTGGTACGCACAACTTTGTTCAGTAACATATAGTGCAACGCCGAGTACCCGGATGTTCAGGTATTAGGACTCATATTTCACAGTTCCATATAGCAAATCTAGATATAACCTAAGTTCACTTTGAAATTGGCATGCACTCTCGCCGTGAAGATGTAAGCCACATGAATTCTACCTAATAATGGATTATCTAGATGTTTGAATATCCAGACTAGTGTAACTCACGAATCACCTGTTATAGTAACACAAACTACAATTAACACCATGCGTTGTTCACGGAGTTGTTGTATGAGATTGCAGTAATTCACAACACGTCCGTTAGGGGCGCTGCTCCATCGTCCATATAATATCTCCGTGATTGCGACACGGCGACAAATGATTCAAACTCGTAATAAACATGCATCAATTACCTACCATGCTGCAGCTGTTGCTGTCGCACGACCCGCCAAAAATACTTGTTTGTGTGTACATATGTACATGTATAAATGACAAAGACTACGCTCTACAAAGCCTAAGTTAACCGATAATGGTTGATTGTCTCTTTCTAAAGCTCCACCTACATTACTTACGGAAACCCACTGTACCTACTTTTGAGGTCTAGCACTGCATGCTACAAGACATATAATAGTGGCACCACTCATGGGTATTCGTATTTGCGTATTAGGTATAATTCACAAATATGTTCCATGTGTGGAGAGTACATTTGACAAAATGCTTCCTTTTTATTATTATTTTTAAATACATTACATCTATCTGTTGGTTTTTCTAGGGAAATCAAAGGAGAGAAATACACAACTATACTGCCCACACATAGTTGGTTATTCACAAGCGCGCCCTGCCCACCAGTATGAACGAGTAATAGTTTTTTGTGATAAATAAAAAATACTTTCTGCTATTAATTCTAACAAACATGATAGTTGTATTGTGCAAGTAGATTCACGTGTGGACGATCGTAGTGTGTATTTGCCTGTAAGTCAAATATTTTGGAAAATACAGCAAACAAAGAATCAAGAATACGAAAAGCCATGTGTTGTGCCACTATTACAAACTACTCAAATAACAAAACAAACTCTATACACATATTTATATTACAATGCACCCCGGTGAAGGAAAACATCGTGAGGAAACCTACAGACTAACAATACGAATTTGTAGTGTATAAAGGTTGACTGGAAGAGATTGCCTCCGGCAATAAGTCTGCCTTTTGCTAAGCAGAAAAGTCTATATTTACTTATTTATACTTTACAGTGCCTTTAATGTTACGGCGTTCCAGTCAGCGAAGTGCTCGAGAGTGTATTGTTTTCGGCCAAGTTGATATGCAAAACACAGCTAGTGTTATTCAATAAGGATGTCGCAACTTTAAGCCAACAGTTTGATTAGTTACAGTAATTTGTCATTTAACATTTTAGGTATTTTCAATATTAATCATAACAATAAAAAATAAAGAATACCTTCACTCCAGTAGGCAAGGTACAAGCCCTTCTTTTTTGAAAATTTTTATGATTGTCTTCAAAAAAAAATTAAATATCATAAAATCTCGAAACAAAATGTGTTTTGAGGCCAGCGGTTGTTTGAAACTTAATAAATGAGGACTATAGATTTCAAGAAACCCCACGAAAAAGTCTAACGGCGTCAAATGGCATAGTCACAGCGGTCAGTATACAACAAAACTACTTTGGCGAATTTCAAAATCTTTGTTTTTTTTTATGGTAACTGACACGGAAGGCTATATCACCTAATGCTCCAGTTTTTTTTATACCAGTGATGTCAGCCTAAACACCTTGGTGAATTATGTTGGTAGGTGCCATGTCAGCACTCTCCTCAATTCCAGCCGGCTACACTGAACTGGACAGAAAACACGAACTATGTTTCATAGCCGCTTCGACAGGCCTTCATTCAGTGCGGTGGTACCAACCCGGTTGGGTTTAACCCTACCACCATTTAACGAGAAGGAAGGGACCTACAGTTTAACGTGGAATCCGAACCACGACTAGCGTCAACGGTCTTGCGGTCACCCATCCGATACCTGACCGCACTCGGCAGTGCTTAACTTCGGTTCTCAAATACCGAATATCGCAACCACTAAGCCAACGACGCTGAGTAAGAAAGAAGTTAGTAATTTCTACACATTTTTGAATAGTCTACTTATTCGCGGTTAAGCAAAAAAGCGAAACTGACAAGATTGTTAATTTTGGCAGCTGTAATTTTTGTCAATTTAGAATAGCGACGCTTCAAAACTACATTATTCAGCAACAGCATGCAGAAACGGCAGTCAACTCTCATTATGTTGTAACCACTGACATAGTACCCAAAATGTAAATTATCTCTTTCTCCTTTAATATGTGTGAGCGAGACACAAACGTTAATTGCTCTCATTAGGCTGAATTTTTATGCTTATAAAGAATGACCATTAATATTCAGCATTCTTATGGTGGTTCTATGCTTGAATTTGTCCAATATTATACATCCGATTCATACACCAATACACCCACAAAGAAAAGTTGGCAAGAAACATGGAACGATTTTTTGAATGCCTTTCTTACAATATATTAATTATGACTAACTACACAATAAACACCACTTACAGTGTTAACTGAGAGCTTGATTAACAATAATTTAAGCTTTATGATTGTAACTTTACAAAATCAAAGGTAAACTTACTTGCAGTGGTTTTACTACAGCTAATAGAGTTTAATTTGATTTAGCTATGTCATGCATGACAGTACTCAATCCTTGTGAATACTATATGCACGGTATTAATTAAATAGCTACTACTACCCGAAAGGGGGTCATGCTGTACATGTATGCAACTGAACAACTTTTGTTCTATCACTTTTGTGAGCAAAAAACATTCAAAACATTTTTTTTATGAAAATGTATTCAGTATCAGATACGGAATCACCCCCACAGGTCAGTTCAAAATCCGCCAACCGAAAGCTCAACACCGTGTATATGGTGGTGGGAATCTGGTGGCTGATTTCCGTGTATTGTGGCTGTATTGATGCGGGCGGGCTAGTGTTAGTACAGTTAGTGCAGCCTGATTGGCGCGTGCCTGTCGTGCCAGGGCTGTACCTTGGCGATGTCGACGCCGGTGACGCTGCGCACCAGCTCCGGAATGTGCTGCACAATCGACAGCACCTCGCCAGTCAATTTGGCTGCGCCCACGTCTCCCGTCCCGCTGGACACCATCGTTACCTTGCGCGCTTGCGACAACGGCGCCGCAACCTCCGCTGCCACCTGTTAGTCAAAGAAGGATTGAGTGACATTTGATGCAAATCTCACTACTGCCAGTCAGTCGCAGGAGCATGAAGTCACATATGATGCCAATCTCACTAGGACAGCTAGAAATGTGGACATTACTGGGACTGTGTCATTATTATATAATTTCAAAAGATCAAACACATCCAATAACACCACTCTTCACGAAACCACGCTCAGAGATGGTGTAATGTCAGCTAAAAGGCAGGCGAAAAGGTTGTAGTCCAATTTATTAACACGCCTTCTGAAGATCTCCAGGTTATAGGTGGTAGGGATAACACTCACTGGAAGACCGTTCTATATTTTCGCCATACAACACTAAAACGATTTCTAAAAATGATTTTTCTCAGAAGTTTTGTTCATAAAATATGGAAGCGAAACCAGTGGGTGTGGCGGATAGATCAAGGCATAAAGGATAAAGTTCTTAGTTCTTTATTCAGCATTCTTATGCTAGTACACTACACTTGAATTTGTCAAAATATTACATTTTACATCCGGTTTGATTAATCCCACGAAGAAAAATGGGCAAGAAACTACGTATGGGTTTTTTTTTAAATGTCTTTCTTACAATACGTTGTGACTAACCACACAATAGACACCGCTTACAGTGTTCAACTACAGTTTGAGAGCTGGATTCAGAATAATTTAATTTAAGCTTGATAATTCTATATTCTAACCGTACATAATAAAAAATAATTTAATATTTCAGGTGTAATGAGCCCTTGTCAGAGAACTTGATACGAGATTGTATCAAGTTATTCTAATTATCCTAATTAATTCGAATAACACAATGTAGTACAATGTCAAAAAAATAATAATAATAAAAAGGAAGCCAGTTCATCAGAGCATCAGCGATGGTATTACCTATTAAACAGGCTAAGGGAACCAAATGTTCCCCTGTGGTGCAATTATATTAAATTATGAGGTTGTGGTTAATAATGAGGTTAAATCCAACTTGATTACTCCCGCGAAGAAGAGCCGTCAAGAAACATCACAGAGTCTACATCATTAGAATAAAAATGTCTTCGGTTTACCAATAAATCAATCATACATTACACTACTTTCCCGGAGGTGTAGGCAGAGACAACCGACCACCATTTGACAAATTCCCAACATTCATACCTCACTTTATCGACCATCATACATCGTGTCACACATGCGCGCCGATACAGGTGCAAACTTACCCTTTTCGTAAAAGTTTATCTAACAGGTCCTGGTAAGAGTATGTTCGCCTAGGGCAGCCCTGTTTGACCCTTCCTACCATATTAGCTTCATATATTTGATTTATCATTCTCTCACCATCCAAATCCATCACCCACCATGAGACCAAACCATCTAAGCACACCTTTTTCTATCCTTGTCGCTGTCTTCTTTCAATTCAGGTTTTTTTTTCTTATCCTACCTTTCAATGGTCCCCTTTTCAATTACACTTTTTTCTACGTTCACGTCGCTCGCGTCTGGATGTAGGGACAGGAATTATATTTTGAACAGGCATTCGTGCAGTACAAGTATTACCCAACTTATCTCAACTTGCCTTTCAGCCTCTTTATCGTGCTTTCCATCTCTTGTGAACACGCTTCCCAGGTACACAAACTCATTCACTTGTTCCAGCTTCTCGTCTTCTATTCTTACATTGCACTCAGTGAGTTAACTATCTCTCTCAAACACTATAATTACTCAATATATATTTTCATTCCGCTTTCACTGTATGCACCATTCATGACTAAAACATTTCACTTAGCGCCTCGTCGCATACAGCAGGCATCTTACCAAAATACCATCCGTGCATGCTTAATCCAGTCTCACTCTTTTTCAGGATAGACAAACAATTGCCCATATATAGATTGAACAGCCTTGGCGACATTACACAGCCCTGCTTCAAACCTCGTGAGATTATGAACCAGTCCGACAATATACCATTTATTATTCTAACACGAGCTGTCTAACATGAAGAGATTTCGGCGCCTGTATCAGATGGCTTTCCCCTCCATACAATGTATGTCATGTCTAAAATTGCCAATAGGTCATCCCTCACGACTCTATCGTAGGCCTTCTTTAAGTCTGGTGCATTAGGTGATGTAGCCTTTCGTGTCAGTTTCCATAAAAAAGTCTATGAACGCCCAAAACACTTTATTATTTTGTATACAATTTGTCGATCTAGCTGATAAGGCCATGTAGTTTTTACATTCACTCTAGAACAATGGAATGATGGTCTTTCAATCTTTTATAATTAATAAACCAACTGTGGAGTATAACACCACTCAATAACTCAATCAATTGAGCAATCAGTGCCTTCAACTACGGCCACTGCATGTATGTAGGTTTCAGACTCTTCGCCAAAGTAGGCGCTTTAGCTCTTTAACGGGCTCGCTGCGTTCAACGCACCGGTGCATTGGGAAGCAGACAAAGCGGGACGCCGACTACACTCAGGCGCATGCTCTCGCCTAGTAAAGTTCATAAAATCAGTGTAGCGCCGGCATTTGGCTAGAGACGTTGTGTTCGGAGCGTCACGGCGCTTGAATTTCTAAAATTTATTTACGTCTTTGCGGTGCTTTCGTACCTTGATCGGTTGCTTTTTATGTATGAATTAAAAAAATTACAAAAATGCGACTGTGGAGAAGGCCCTTCTAGGTATAAAAGGCGACGATTATTTGTACCGAGACAAATGCAAAGGCACAAAGGTTGCAAAAGGGGAAGAACTGGTAAAGGACAAGAATGGCAAAGAAGAGGTTTTTCAAGGTTCACTGGACAGAAACCTGTTAGTGTTCTTGAGCTGTGAATTTTTCTTGGTTCGTCGTTCCACATTGGATCAAGTCCCAATGTCATGTACAAGACTACTGAAAAGAAGATAGGTTGTTCCCGTCCTAATAAATCATAAAACCTGTACTTAATATGCACCCTGAACATTCGCCGGAACCTTGGAGTACTAACTGCTCCAAGGCCTGAACCCGAAAACTCACCGGTGCGTTCGTCGGCACTGGGCCATTTGGCCTCGCAGTTAAACTATATAGCAGTTGTTCAGGTGGTGCGAACCTGTTAATATTTTACATACATGTAAATAATAGTGTTTTTGTCAGTATTCATTCAGCGGGTATGTATAAAACACTGGTACAAAACCAGGTATTAAATTACGTTGGAGTTACTATAATATAACGTACTAACTATGAAGGTTTTATTTGCGGAAATAGACTTTTGGTGGAAAACGAAACGTTGGAACTATAAAAATATTCGTAACGTCCTATTGGACGAGCGCTTTGCTTTTTGTTGATAGCACGCGCCACCGCGCCGCCAGAGGGTGTACCATTCAAAGCGCCTGCGAATAACATTTATTTAAATGGAGACTCGGTGTTATCCGTGCGAATCTGACGTTACCTGTCCTGGCGTCGGGATACGTACGATAAGTATAGTGAAACTTACGCTAAACAACTAGCTAGTTTTCTAAAAATGAGTCGTAGTTAAATTACTGAAGCATGACTTTAATTTTTAGGGTTCCGTTTAAAATAATAGAAACCCTATTAGCGAAGCAATTTCGTTCGTTTCTGTCTATATGTCTGTCCGATTTCCGAGGAACTCGTGAAAAATTTGACCGATCGAGCTGAAATTTTCGCTAGAATATATGGAAAAAATCTAAAAACACCAAATAATTCAGTGTTGATACAGTTTGAAAAAAAAAGTTAGGGTTTCAAGAAAATTTAAGTTTTTAAAAAAATCAAGTGGAAGAAGTCTTTAGATAGCACTTGACGCTTAGATTTAAAAAATATATATATCCATAGATACTAATGCATTTTCATTTATAATGCATTCTTAAAAATTATTTAATTCTGAACAAACTCTGCCCCGTCTTCAATTTTCTAAAGTATTGATCACATAAAAATTAAACTTTTTGTGTACATAGCACTAGATAGTAACCTTGAAATTTTTTTTTTGGTGTTGCTTGCTTATCATGCAAGTCGCTTACTGAATCTTAATCAGAAAAATACGGAAACCAAATAAAGAAAACGTCCGAACCGGACTACTTCGAACGCTGAATGAGCGCTAAGAAGATCCAGAATACGGTAACAAATTGAAGAGAACACGTCACGGTCTGGATGGCGAAGTTAGTATTGCAGTGGCAGCTAAGGCTAAAGGTCGATGGGTTCAAATCCCGGTTCGTACGCTTTCAGTGTTTGTTTTCCGTATTTTTCTGATTAAGACTAGTAATCTTGTTAGACTGGCAATTTGTGAATTTTAGTTTATAAGTAATATGTGAAATTATAACGGCATAAAAAAATTCATTAATTCCATTTCGTTAAACTTTATTGAAGTTCTCTTCGATTTATAATAATATGCTAAAGGGAATTTTACAGATACATTTTTAAGGAAATTGCTTTAGTAGTTTAGAAGTAATTCGTGTTTACATTTATTGTTACTAACTTTGCATACCTACCTACGAAGTATACTTTTCAAACTTTAATAGGTTTATATCCAGATTGCAACGTGTTCGTTCGTACATTATTTCTAGTATCAGTCAGTCAAAGTTTTTAAGTCTACTGCTGGACATACACCTCTCCACCTTGCATTGAAATCTCCTGGCGTCCAACTGTACAACGACGAAACAACTGAGCTGTCGATTGTTCTTTTGTCTTCATGCCACAGACTGGTGGTCAGTGTGTTTAGTACAGTGACAACTTAGTGAAATTATAACTATGTGTACCTATGAAATACCTACAGGAATTTATTCTTCCATTTGTATAGATTGGGTCTTCTATAAAATATGCGTCCTTTAATAGAAACAGCGACGAACACGGCTGGTTACATTAACTGAGATGTGATTCTGGGTTCGGCAGTACAACCCGTATGAGAATTGGAAATGTGCTCAAAATGCACGCCCCAATCTTGTCGACTCGCAGGATCGGAAGTGGACAGTGATGGCCAGCACAGTTCGAGCGTTCGGTATGGACGCGGACCCGCTTCGATGGCCATGTGGTTGCGGTTGCAATGCGTGCGACAAGCGTAAAATGGACAAATGCATTTCTACGGTAGAATTGTAAAATGAATTCCACGTTAAACGCCTTCCACCTTGGAATACGAACCTTCACGTTAAGCGATTTTCTAATTAAGCTAGTGTAATTTCTGTTCAGGAAATGCCAATTCTTCGGTGGGTGTGCAATCCCGGTACTGGCAAAGGAACCTCTTTCGTAATCAGAAATTCGTAGTCACATAGCTTAGAAAGAGCTTTTCGACCAACATGCAATATTCACAAAACCATAATATATTATGTAGTATTATGTGGTGCAAATTTGCTGAATATACCTTGTACCGTTTAGGAGATATAATATTCAGAAAAAAGACAGACATACACGCGAACAGACTGGCCGTCAGGCATACTGATGGACAGACGGATGCATTTTCATTCATTCACTCACGCCTCTTTCACGAAGGGGTAGGTAGAGACAATTTGATAGCAATTTCACACGCTGCTTACATATACGAGTATTATATCCTTTGCTTCATCCGCACGGGTGCTGCGAAGTTGCCCTTTTTGTGAAAAGTTACATATTTGGTCCTGGTACGTTCGCCTAGGTCGGCCCCGATCCTTCCTACCACATACGCTTGTTATATTTGTTTAGTAATTCTCTCATCATCTATTTATTCTCTCCATGTGTCCGAACCATTTAAGCTTGCCTTTCACTATCCTTGTAGATATGTCTTCTTTCAATCCACATTTATATCTTACCATTACATGACCACATTTCAACTGCATTTATTCTTCTTTCATTACATTTCTTTCATACTAAAGATTCGCTGGTATACATAAGTGTAGAGATCAGAACGCATTATGAATAGGCATTCGTGCAGTGGAACTAATCAGACGACTTATCATTGTAATATTCAAAGCTCTATTAACGCTTGTCTTTTCTCACTCGGCTTTCAACATATTTATCGCACTCTCCGTTCATTGTGATACACACTTCTCAGATGCACAGGCTCATTCAAGATTTCCAGCTTTTCGTCTTCTACTCTTACCCTGTATGTACTCAGGAACTTCTGAACCTGACCAAATCCTGCTGCTGTTGAAAAGTCGCAAGTCATGCGAGGATTACTGTCCGCCTCTTGGGGGGTGCTGCTGAGTATCGACTTGGTTTGTTGTACTCTATTCAAAGACGCGCCGTTCTCCAACTAATCAAAAACTCCAACGTGTGTTGCAAACTTGAATTATGTTGCAGCTCCGCTCACATATTTTTTCACTGTGTTATATCGGCTGCTGAATGTAAAATGCTCTGAGGAGATGTTTAAAGTGATCCCGACGTCACCGTTTCACCATAGGTTAACGCGTGGCAGACACGGAGTGCATCCCTTTACTGTAGCGCGGTTTAAAGTTCGGACTAAACGCTGTAAGGGTCCCTCGAGCGACCATGATTTTTTGTAGCGTGCCTTCTTAGTAAATATTAAATAAATTCAACGCACGC
>WYDE02183471.1:0-10826 GCA_009867175.2 Adela reaumurella | reverse complement strand
GGAGTCTGTTTCATTTTGACGGGTCGTATTGGAGCGTGCTTGTCATAAAGAGCGATAATTGATCGCTCAAATATTTTGACTTTGGAGTCGATGTCGTCCGCGTCAAAAAGAGAAGACCAGTCCAATGCAGCAGCATCCTCCTTAAGCACAGATACATTCATTCTGGCGAAGTTTTGTTGAAGTAGTACTTTTGGTTTTTGTTTGGGAGGTTTAATTTTGAGAGGCTGTAATTATTACGTTACAGCCAAGGATTCAGTCCAGACCGTGTACGAGTCTGAGACACGATTAGCTTAATTTTCTCGATAGAATTAATTAATAATTAAATTAATACATTTTACTTACCTTCTATAAAGTTCAGTACGTTTTTTAGTTAATTTAACTTCGAGCCTTCGGCATTTCATCACATATTTCCCAAGTATACACAAAATAAAATATTTAATAGTCATAATATTAGAATTTGTGTGTATGTATGTGATTATTGCTGAGAAGGTGTGTCTTTAACAGCCGCCAGCAAAATCTATCAACTACATAGATAATATATAAAACGTGATCAGCTAGCTACAATATAAAATTGTAATGTTCAGTTTGTCATACACGAGTAACCGGAGGGACGTGATAGCCGTGGTTGTTCGTGGGAGCAACCCAAGGTGTCGGAACCAACCACCAATATCCGGAGACCTCGCTCGGAAGCCTACGAGCGAGATCGCAGTTGGTGTTTATTCACCCAAGGTGTCGGAGTTGAATTCCAGTATCCGTTGACCACTTCCCTATTCAGCCCACACGGCGGTTACCCATAAATCAGGTGGCTACATTATCCCAAAATTGGGTGCGGCCACGGGCGCCTCTGATAGAAAATGAGTAGAGAAGGGAGTTTACATTGCCTCTCGACGAATACTTATTAAAGTTGCACGTGCCAACGCAAGTTGCAAGTGCGAACATAAGAACTAAGTGAACCTGAGGCAGTTTCACTTAACAATGTCATTGTCACCACTCAGGACAACGGGCAAAATGGAAAAAGACCTTACATCCTGGGTTGAGTACTGCGGGGTTCCGCTAAGCCTCAGAGTGCTCCGCGTCCTGCGCGGAACAATTTTGGGTTGGTCTCGCAGGGGCTATGGTTTAGCACGGATTCCCGCCGTTCAGGCCTAGACGGGAATAAGTAACACTTGAGTTCAAGTGTTGCGAGTGGTGAGCCACTATGAGAGCTCCGTTACCAATATGGAGAATTGTTAGATGTGAACTATATCGAACATCGGTGCTGCGCACACTTATAGAGGACGTGAGTTTGGATGAGCTCACAAGTATGAACTGCTGTAAAGGTTTCGATACCAATCGACACATGGCACACACTAGGTGGTGGTCAAATGCACTACCACGCATATGCATAGCTGGTGAAAACAAAGCTTTTGAGCAGAACCAAATGGAGGGCTCCAATATGGGGATTATTTTTTGGAAAATCAGGTTAACACCAGGTATGCAGCTATGGGTCCCCGTATTCAGCTTAAATGATCATTGCAGGCTTAAGGGACCTATGGAACCATGGGAATGCAGTTGTAGACGTCTGAATGTTATGGATTAACATCTGGTGCGTTTTAGACATCTATAAATAATATTAAAGTAGATAAAACCGAAGCTTGTCAAATATAAACAATTAATAGTAAGCCTCGGCAGCTCCGTGTACGCACTTGCCTTTGTTATTCGTTCGGTTGGTTAATGGATTCGTGCCCGTCCGGTAGTTAGAGCTGGCCGTGGTTTGGATTCCACTTAAAGCTGTTATTCCCTTACCCCTCCTAACTAGGTGGTAGAGTTTTATCCTATCGATTTTTTGCCTCCGTACTCAATTATGCTGGTTAGAAGCGCTATGAAAAATAATTCGTGTTTTTCGTCCATGACAGTTTTCATAAATTTTATATTTTTTTTTATAGGCAAAAATTTCAAAAGAAGGTCAGATACAGCGAATAACAGCAATCCTCACGAAACCACGCTCAGGGAGGTGCCATGCCAGCTATAAGGCGGAATTAATAAATGCGTGGCACGTTCTCAAATGAGCGCCATTTTACTTTTTGAAGATTTTTAATTTTTCAATTCTTGCCAACCGATATTATTTAATGTGCCTTCAAGGATACCTTGTGTTTACAGTACTTTAAGATGTAATGTGGATTCACAGACAGAACCCGACTTCTGCGCAAATTCTTACGAACGGCAACGCAAACTCCGTCTCCAACTCGAACTACGTGGCCTCCCGGCAGCTGAAAGTAAGCGTGCACGGGTGGAACAGCAATGGAAACAGCGAATCCAACACTATGGTTAGAGATGGTACGTATTGAGTAGTTATATGTATTTAAGATATAAATAATTAAATCTAGGTGAATGGATGTTATGATTACATATTATTACATTTATAAATGGGAAATCATACTTGGTGCTTATTACTAAGGTTCGTTTACCCGTAGTTTCGACGACGTCGCGGGCACAACGAAGTATTCTTTTACCGATGAGCATGACCCCCAAAGACGGTTCGAGGAATCGAATAAAATCCTAAATAAAACAGCAAAAGGAACTATTTCTCGCGTGCCAGAATGCATTTGAAAATGTGCTAGATTTTTCCTTCGTATATTGATGTGGTGAGCATTAAAGTTTCACTTTTGGCTAGCCAAATCGAAGCGCAAAGTCGAGAAGGGGAGTCTTCAGCTCGCTTCTCTCGCCAAATGATATGATTATATTATTCTTCTTTCAAAAACACCGCCCTGATGATTTTAACATAGATACTTCTACAAAATATTTCTTGAACATTTTCGGACAGGCTTCGTTCGCCAATGTCTTGCATTACAATAGTTTACTTTCTTTTAGAGGCCCGATGATTTTGATATACTTCTCTCAAATATTTACAAAAACCAGATTGTATTATCATTCTTAAAATGCACCTCGCTCGATGTTTTGAAGTTTTACAAAATATTTAGTAAAAATTGTCGAGTGCAGCCCACCTTTATTTCATTTTGTCACCCCAAGGATGCCACGGTGCCACAAGTCAGATGCATCTCAATTCTACCTATTTATAATAAATAGAATCGACCGATTACATAACGACATCCATGGTTATGATTCTATGAAAATAAATTAAAATGAGAAATAAACGTTTTTGTAATCAAGTATAGTTATACATAAGTACCTAGTCATCAACGAATGTTTGGTATCTATTGGGGGAACGAAGTGAATATCGGGGATTTTGAAGGGAAGCTAGTATGTTACCTTGCCATTAGGAGAGCGAAGCGAGAGCTTACACAGAAAATTTCTTGGAACAGTAGACCAATAACGCTTTAATGATTAGCATTCTAATGTACTATATACTAGTATTGAATCCGAGCGAAGGGGGAACGATAATTTTTCTTAAATATTTTAAAATATTTAGTCTAAACGAAGATGGTTCATTTCAATAAAAGCAAACTATTGTAACGTATTCACATCATTAAGCGAATGTATCGAGCCTGTAAATTTTAATGAAAAATCTCAGTGGTAAGCCTAAATCATTAACATAATTTAAATTAAAATTTTATGGTAGGTATATCTTGATATAAGAAACCAAAATCATCAGGGGTGGCACCTATAATAGGAAGCCAAGAATATTATTTAATAACACCATTGGGAGCAAACTAAAGAAAGGTAAAAAAAATTACAAAAAATTACACAAATACAAAAGAGGAACCAGTAATAGGTAATTAAAAATATTAATTCAGCAAAAATCTTAGACATCAAATGCGTTAAAATTTGTTTCGGTTTTCTTGTATTGTTGTCATGCTTTCTCAAGAAACTTAACAAAAATTCTTGCGTTGGACGTATCTGTTTCAGTAATCTCTATAAGGTGGCATTTTGTATCTGCCAAACAATTTTATTAATAACCATAATATGTTGAGAATTTAGGATAAATGCCTTTAGGGGTAACTATATTCACTAAAACTGGGGCACCTGTCCTTTTCCTAGAGGATAGGATCATTTGTTTAAACATGGGAAATTACGTCACCAATGAAATAACCTTTAGCACACACCATACACCGTACGTATCAGCGTCGTTGGCTCAGTGGTTGCGATATTCTGTATTCGATTACCGAATTTAAGCAATGCCGAGCGCGGACAGGTCTTGGATGGGTGACCGCCTGACCGTTGACGCTGGTCGTGGTTCGAATTCCACATTAAACTGTAGGTCCCTTCCCTCTCCTTACATGGTGGTAGGGTAAAAACCCGCCCAGGTTGGTACCACAGCACTGAATGAAGGTTGGTCGAAGCGGCTATGAAACATAGTTCTTGTTTACCGTCCAGTTCAGTGTAGCCGGCTGAAATTAAGGGGAACTGCTGACATGGCACCACCTACATAACTCACCAAGGTGTTTAGGCTGACATCACTGGCACCAGAAGAATGGTGCATTAGGTGATGTAGCCATCCGTGTCAGTTTCCATAAAAAAAAACACCCTGGTCACATTCCAATGAAAGAAAAAACGACTTACCGCTCGAAAGGAAAGTAACATGATATTTGATATTATTCAGATAAATAGTAGATACGTACTTTTTGGTAGAACGTAAGGCCTTTGAGGTGGATTAACGGGCGACAAGTTCGCTTGTCACGACTGCCGTCCGTGCACTGATGGGAGCAGGGGGATCCAGTGATGGCATTGACTTTTTAAAGCTGGGTCATCTATGCCACTGGGCCTATGTACCACTGCCATCTATGTAGTACCCTATATGAATAATTTTGCTGTTTATACTAATACTGCAGCATTTAACAGCTGTAGTATTAAAATGCTCGTACTCCTACTCACTGAGGGCGAGACGTCATGGCGCAATTTTTCGTGGCGGCATTCGAGCCTATTTGCCCCCAAGTCGCGCCATTAGATATTTCATGTCAAAAGCTTGAAACAACTTTTATGGAAAGAAATGATTATGTTCTTATATGTACGTAGGGTATGTTCTCATTTGGTTATCATATTATATAATGTTGAATGACAGCATTCTTGAAAAAAATTATAATTTTCAGCTTTCCTGGCTGGGAGCGACTGTAACGTGATTGTTGTGGATTGGAGAACTTTGGCTAACGCTGCCTACACTACCGCTGCAAACGGTGTACCAAACGTAGGACAGCACTTGGGAAATTTCCTGGTGTGGCTTGTTGGTACGACTGGTACAAACTGGAATAACGTTCACCTCACTGGATTCAGTCTAGGAGCACATGTCGTCGGGCACGCTGGCAGGACTACCGGCAACCGTTGTCGCAGAGTGACGGGTCAGTGATTATGACAAGTAATGAAGTTTATGTAATCAATACTTAGGAATTTTACTTAAAATACCTCAGTTCGGAAGTGGCGAAGTTTAAATACAAATAAAATGTTTTTGCATATGTAAATGCATACACAAAAATAAAATATCACTGAAAATAATAACATTTAATTCTTTCCAGGCCTCGACCCCGCGGGACCGGGTTGGAGTGGTAGTAACGCCATAAGTGCTTCTGACGGAGGGTTTACGGAATGTATACACACCGACGGAGGACTCCTCGGCATAAATAATAATCGCGGCAACGCTGATTTCTACCCCAACGGAGGCAGGAACCCCCAGCCCGGCTGTCTCCTCAGCACATGCTCGCATAGCAGAGCATATCAATTCTTTGCTTCATCCGTTCGTACCAACCGCTTCCAGGGGAGAGCGTGTGGTTCTCTGGGGGCTGCTAATGGCCAGTCCTGTACCGGTACCGCCACCTTGAATATGGGCAACAACGTTCTCACCAAATCCGGGTGAGTTATTTGCATTTGGTATTATCACACACACACACACACCTCACACTCCCCGAGTCTGCGTCTCCCAATAAATAGGTAGACCTACTGCAGGCTGAAGCTCAAACATTTTTCGATGGTTTAAATTTTGACCATTATTTATGTACCAAGGTCTATATTTTACTTTTGGGCACTTTTCCGATCCAACTAACAACTTTTTAGATTGGAATTTGTACACTTTTTAAAGTGTTGTCTAGTTGCCAGAACGACGCACTTGATGCCGAAATACAAACAGCATAATATATTTTCCTCTCGTGGTTTCTTTTTGACTGCCTCCTAGACCAAAATAAGTTCATAAATAGTAGATACCTTAACTTAATTCACGGTTTGCTGTAAATAGTATGGACA
This sequence comes from Adela reaumurella, assembly GCA_009867175.2. Lineage (NCBI taxonomy): Eukaryota > Metazoa > Arthropoda > Insecta > Lepidoptera > Adelidae > Adela > Adela reaumurella. The sequence continues at coordinate 4,658 of WYDE02183471.1, read as the reverse complement.
TTGTTATGAATATAAGTAATCAATTCATTCATTGTTCAAAAAAAAAAAATACATTAGCTGTCCTAAAATTGTAACTTATCTAAAAAAATATTCCAACTCGACTTATAAAAAAATAATGGTTTAGTTGGGTGGGCGTGATGGAGATGACCAACTCTACATTTATCTTTCTCATACACCATCCATGTCGAATAGTTCATTCCTAACGTTGATGACTGTGCCTCTTTTTTCAGCAATGGCATGTTCCACCTCCGTACTACAAACAGCTGGCCCTTCTGAAAATCTAACCAGGTTATCATCACAGCGTGAAGTTACGCTGAATAATCAATCCACCATATTAATTAAGATTGAATTGTTAAATTCATAAAGAAGTATAAATAAATTCAATTTTGTGGGTCGAACAGTTGTTTGATTTTCATTAATTTCAATTTTATTTTAATGTTTTCTCAAGTAGGAATCTACTTTTAAGATTAAATTATAAATTACAAAACGGAACTCTGGTGTTGTGATCTTACCGATTTTCGTATGTCATTACAAAATAGTCTCCGCATTCATTAATGAGCATTTAAAGAATTTTTTTTTTAGAAACGAGCACTGAATTTTAATCACATTTTTTTTTTAATTTCATAGCTACAATAATTGTTTTGTTATAAGGATTTAAAAAAAACAATACAATTGTGTAGAATTTCTACATAGATGAAGGATAATTGACTGAGCGAAACTAAGCCTAGTACTCTAGAGCCATTTTTTTCTGTGTTTGTCCGCCCAAATTCTAAACTGTTCGGATGGTAGGGCTGAAATTGTATATCATGATTAAAATTTTTTTGAGACGGCTTACTCACGGTTTGATTTCGCGTAATCGCGACGTTTCGACTCGATCTTTCGAGCTTCGATCTTTCGATCTTTCGAAGTGAAAATCTTCAACCTACCCACAGCTACAATCTTCGTCAACGACGGAATATGTCAAACTGACAGTTCCTCGTTGACCGCCGCCGGACACAGAAGCTCGCTCGAGAATGACTCGAAAGATCGAGTCATTCTCGCGATTACGCGAAATCAAACCGTGAGTAAGCCGTCTCAAAAAAAATTTAATCATGAATTTTAACCACGGTAATTTAAAATCACATGAAATTGTATATGTTTATTCTTATATCAATAGCGCACCACATATCAAATATAAACTTCCTTAAGAAGAACTGGCACGAAACTTCAGGCCAAGGTATGTGTAAACGCGAGGCGCGGATTTGCGGAAATGACGGAGTATGGCGAAGCCTATTACGACAGGAATGGCGTACATTTATCTTGTATGCTAAATATTATGTCAGGGCAAAACTTGTTTTCTGAGTAATCAATCAGTCAGCCATTAAACGTATTGCAACGAATCTACGATTCTACTGTTTTTAGCTGCAATATCCCTAAATTGGATAACCGATATTTGGTGTGAACGCCCAAGTTCACTAAAATACTAGCGAAAAGTGTATTCGTAAGTAATAGTATTATATAAATGCCAAGTCAATAAACAAAAGAGAAGAAGAACGCGGTGTCTCGTCGCCAGAAGAGGAGACTTCGTCACTCGTACTCCACACCGCCTTAGTTTCTCACGCCCTAATTTTTTGAAATTGATTTAAAGCAACAAGCTAGTGTAAAGTCTAAATCAATTTTAATTTACAGGACCAATTTACTATGTACATGTAGAATTAGAAAGCTGAAATGTATTTACTGTAAGAATTATGAGACTGAAAAATTGGCACATTTCATGTAAATATGATGTAAATATCTCTACACTAGAAACAAAATTAGCGTGATATGATAATGTTACCGTGTAAGTGGTCAGATACGGCGCGGCGGCCTAGGAGTGGTGCACTTCCTGCTGTGTCTTTTTAATAAATGCTGGAGTCAAAGTCATGTACCATAGGATTCGAAAGATACCTGCTGTGTACTGATGAGGCAATTCTGTTCTCTTCATCTGATATGGCTCTAGAGAAAAATGTTTTAGCCATGAATAGTGCGTACAACGCAATAGGAATGAAAATAAATACAAGTATGACGAAAGTTATTGTGTTTGATAAAGATTATTACCGGTCTCATCATGAAGAACCGGTCTCAGTGCACTCAACTTCCATGCAGTGGTTACCTCCCTAGAGTGTATATAGAAACCTGATGCGCTGAGGGAGGGCAGCCCCCGTACGCCGTAACAAAGTTCAGGAACCATGCGATTCGTCGCCGCTGAGGCTGGTCGCCGCGACCAGCAAGCCGAGTTGCGACGGAGAGCTTCGGCTTGCTGGTAAATAAATGAACAGGAATAATATTGATTATTACAATTTGTTCTCTTTGATAACGTAATTGGGAATTTTTTCGAAATATCTCATAAATTATTCATTCATTTGAATATCCTTCATAAGTATTGACCAGTTCCTTGCAGCAACACTCACGCCAGCCGACTGTTAAAGTCGAGACGAACACTCTAAAATATTGGACACTCTGCGAGAATGTGCTGGACGGTTTGAGAGCTAGACCCGTCACAAGAGGACGAGTCTCTAAGTTTGAAGCGGTTTACATATGCGGCAAAACCACTATGTCCACTCCAGATCTGAGCTCTGATGCTCGTGAGGCGAACTTCTTTTAGTATTTTATAAGCACTTGTGGCTTGGGGAAAGTACAGTTTCGTTTCTTGGCCAGTCGTGGAACTATCCTAGATTTCTTGCCATTGAGATATTGTTCGCTGTCTTAAGTGATAATTGCCATATGACAAGGGAAATTAGTCGTACGTCGCCGGTGAGACCATTAGTTTCGTTGCTGCGTCTTTCGCCAAATCATCTGCTCTTTCATTGCCTGCAGTGCCGATATGTGCCCGCATCTAAATAAATTAAGGGTTCCTTCACCATGGCGTGTTTGCTTACATAGCTTTCTGATATCATTTGCCAGCGGGTGGGTGTTGCATGAAACGGTCAGCATTTGCAGAGCGGGTCTCGAGTCGCTAAGACTGTTGCACTGTCTCTTTTCGGTCTTTGCGAACTCGGAAGCTTTCTTTATTGTGAACAGTTCAGCTTGGAAGCTTGCAATATTCTGAAAGTTTGAAGCACGCTTTCTTTATCTCAATTTTATCAAATCAGCAAGTGTACGCTGAGCCAACGGAAGTATCTATTTTGCTGCCGTCGGTATATATTCTGACTTCCTCGTGATCGTTCCAATTTACCTCATCTTCATTTTCTAGACAGGTAAACGTCAATGTCTCCCTTTAGGCAGGGTGGTCCAACACAAATGGGCTTCGTTTGGTTTCGCGGATTCTGTCATCAGGGAGCAGTTAAGTTTTTCCAGTTCTTTTGGTGATGTACATTGACGCTGCTTCTCGAAAACGGAAATGTAATTGTACAAGAACAAATTTATTGACACAAGTGAAGTCTTACGATGTGCTCTGGCAATTCGGATTCTAAATCCTCGCTGAATGTTGTTGAGTTGATTAATGACGTGATATGTAACTTCCATTTTGGTTAAGCTCACTAATGGTTAGACCCATCAATTTTATATCTTGCCGAATTTCTATAACCGTACAGTCCAATGCAATAATTGGTTTGTCATATTTGCGTCTCCTAGAGAAAATAAGAGCATTTGTCTTGTGTGGAGCAAAATTGAGTTTCTGGGAGGCACTCCATTTCGAAATGGTATCGAGGGCATCATCTACTAGTCTCTCCAGTTCCGTGTGAGACTAGGAGCTGATAATTAGGATGATGTCATCAGCAAATGCCTGTATATTCCCATATTTGTGATCGGCTCAAGAAGAGAACCCAAAACAATAATCCAAAGCAGTGGTCCACAGGTAGATCCTTAGATGCATCCTTTTTTCGTTGCTTTGGTGATCTCCTCTCCAGCATATTGCACTGTGACGTTGTGGTCACTGAGACAGGTGGATATGAGGAAATACAGATTATCTGGACACTTTTTCCTTATAACCTGGGCTCTTATCGCCGGCCACCATGCATTGTCAAATGTCCCTTCAATGTCTAAGGAGACCATTGCAACAATCCCTTCGCTTTCAAGACCCTCTTTCACTTTTAGAAGTAAAGTTTAGAAGTCTTTCACTTTTTGTAGGTGCGTTGATGTAACCATTGGTACGCAGCACTTGCATGTGGGGATTTACGTGGGTGACTCCCGACCATAATCCAGGAGTGAGTTCTGCGCAAAGAGCGACACCAAGCTTTCGGTTTTCTCTGACGGAATGAGCGAGGAAACCATCAGGTCCTTAAATTGGAGGAAGTGCAGAGCGACAAAATTCCAGCTGAGCAGAATTGACCTTGGACCAGAATTCACGACTTCACGGCGGGTTGGCTACGGTACAACCGCTATTACTTTCTTGCTGAATCTCTGTAAGCAAAATTACAGGCAAGGTCAGCTTGGAGACTATTGGACCCTGCCTCAAACGGGCTGCCTGTTCTTTGGCTACAGCTTGAGCGCAGTCCCTGACTTTTAAAGACGATTGACACGTATAAATATCCATGCCTATATCTATCACATGTGGTATTCAAGTGGCAATGTGGGGGGAATATCATAATTATATCTTATTGAAAAACAACAGGACAATTTTTAATGAATTATTGCATCTGTCATGAATTGTGCGGTGCGCTCTTTATGGATGATAAAGGAGTGTATAGAGAATAATGACA